>VSMD01115432.1:0-65051 GCA_008750895.1 Mirza zaza | reverse complement strand
GAAGCTCTGGGAACCATCCTGGCACTGGGCAGAGAGCAGACACGCAGGTCAGAGCTCACTGCAAGCCCAGCAATCTTGGGAAGCTCCTGAACCCTGGAACCTCCTAAATTCTGGGATCTCCATTTTTCTCTTCTATGAATTGAGGACTTCACCTACGCTCCAGGTGCTGGGAGGACTGAGTATGGCACCATCAGCCCAGCACCCTGCAGCGTGCCTGGAATGACACACGGCTTCCCTGCTGGTGTCAGCGTGGCAGTGGTAAGAGCAAGGGTTTTCTGGAGCTCGCTATGCCCCACGCGTGGCTCTGCAAGCCTTAGATACACTCACTATCTAGTCCTCGCCACGATTCCACGTGGGGTACAACTATATCCCCATTTTAGAGATGGGGAAACCGAGGCTTGTGGAGGCTAAGCAGCCAGGTCAGGGTCATAAAAGGGGTAAGTGGCATAGGTCGTATTTGAACCCCTGCCCTGCCCTGTTCTGTCCACACCCTGGGGGTGTGGATGGGAAATGCCCAAGACTATGGGGGCCCCTGAAGGACAGGAGAGGAAGCAGAAAGGTCACCTTCCGAGCCTGCAGGACATTTCTGCTGCAGCCTCTCTGCGAAGCAGCTGTGCACACCCTCCCCCGCTGCAGACACACCTCCGTTCTGTACAGCAAGATGTGCTTCCCTCCCCACACCCTCCTGCTCTCCGCTGACCACACCGGCTCTCTCCAAAGCCCACGGCCTGGCAGCACCGCTTCTGCGAGGGGTCGGCGTTCCGCAAAGATCAAAGACCAGGCCATCTTATCAGACACGTTCCTCATTAAACTTTTACAGGCCAGATTCCATTATAAATGAGCTGTCAGTCCCAAGCAGCCGAGCGAGCATGTTGCTGGCTTTGGGGAGCTGAAGCTCTCAAAGCCTCGGAGATTTTAGCAAGGGGGTCAGGGTGGGGGGTGTCAAATTGCCCAGGTTCAAATCCCAGCTGTGCTACTTACTAGGAGGGTGTCACTGAAAGGCAGTCAGCCCTCCTGTGCCTCGTTTCCCCACTTATTGACTGGGGGTGAGAGTGCTGCCTTCCTCACAGGGAGATGGGGCGGCAGCGAGGGCTGGGCACAGGCTCTCGCTGCTGCTCCCCACTGGTCTGGCCCCAGCAGCCCGCAGTCCGGAGAGGGGAAGGGACCTGTCCGATGGGGTCCAAGGACCATTCACATCACAGTGAGCCACAGCCCCGCATCTCCCTGTCACTCTGCCCTCAGACACTGGAGGAGGGTGTGCTGTCCCACGCAGTGCCTACACCAGGGTTCCTGTGCTCCCTGCCTGTGCTCCTGTCTACAGATCTCTGAACAAGTGGTCAGCCACGGCGGGTTTTGAGGAAGAGCTACCTGGAGACGGGAGGGCAGTGTGGACCCAAGTGGCGAGGAGGAACAAGGGCCCGATGGGTCCCCGGGTCCACTCAGCGTCCTACCCCAGGAGGCAAGAGGACATGCCCTTTGGAGTCTCCTCCTTCCTCTAGGCTCTGAAAAGAAACGAGCATGTTTGCTGAGGGAGGAGAAGGTTCTTCGTGAAACGCAAACAAAGCCAATCCTCTATGAATTGTGAACCTGGGGTGCTGTGCCAAGAATCAAGAAGAAAATATCCAAATGTCTTTCTGCCCAACTCAGCCCGCCTGGTGAATGGCTGACGACAGTTGTGAGGGCCCAGGCAGATGCTGGTGAGTCACAGGCTGGGCAGGCCGCTGTGTTTATTAATCTCACGATGAACCGGGACGGTCTTTATGGAACACTGACCTTGGAAAAAGCCATCTGCAAATCCCCCTGGTTGGAAAGTTCCTGAGCTCAGCCCAGCAATAGCAAAGACACTGCTCTCTTAAGTGGAGGCGCACCAGCACGGGTCTGAACGTCCCGGTAACATGCAGCCGCTGGGCGCAGCGGGGACCCGGACATTCTTAACGGCTCTCTGGGGGCTCTGGCCAAGGCGGACTGCGCGTGACCGAGTGGGCAGAGGGTGGGGAGGCGAGCCCCACGCCCACCGGCCGGCGCTCCCTCCCTCTCGCTGAAGCACCTGGGCTGGTGTGCGGGCTTCACAGCAGTTGACGGCTCCAGCCCAGAGCCATCTGTCCCCAAAAGAGCTCCCTCCTCTCTCCTTCTCCGTGAGAGGGTGGCCTTGGGCCGTGACTGCCAAGGCAATGCGTAGTGAGTGGTCTGCAGGGAGCGACTGGCAGTGCCAGGTCCAGAATCCCGGGGTGGAGGAGTGGAGGGGGGCACGGATGTCGGAGGTCAGGTACGGGCGGCAGGAGGAGGGAGGACGGCACTGTCCTTCCCTGGCGGAGACGCTGTGGCTGCTCCCATCCCACACGCTCGCTGCCTTCTGCAAGCTGAGACTATGAACAGGCTTAGGTCAACGTGGGGGGACTCATCTGTGAGAGGGTCATCGAAAGGAGCCAGGGGATTTTAAAACCCATGTTTTAGAGGTGAAGGCGCTATCAGTGAGAGGACAGGCTCTGCAACCCGCCCGCCCTATGCCCTCAGAAAGCCAACAGATAGCGGCGCTCCCCTGACGCTGGGCAAGCAGGGTGGCCGCACGGCCCCACACTCTGGCCTGCGGAAGCCTGTCACTAAGCAGGTTCCCAGGCCTCACCCCAGGCTGAAAGAACCAGAACTTCTGGGGTTGGGCCTAGAATGTGCACCTTGAAGACACCGCATGTGTTCAGAGCTGCAGCCAGGTTCGGGGACTGCTGCACGGGGACACCTTCTACAGCCCTTCTAGGTGGGAAGCAGAGGAAATGGGCTCTCTCTGAGCCCCAGGGCAGGGCAGGGCAGGGCCAGGAAGGGCCCCACAGGCAACAGGGGGAGCTGCAGGCTGACTCCAGCCTCCCCTCCAGGACTTGAGCTAATCCCGGCCCAAGGCAGCCCTGACTCGTGCTTGTGTCACTGCAACCTCGGTGTGGCACCAAGGAAATGGGAGCTGCAGGGGTGGGGTGGGGGCGCTGCCATGCCACGCCTAGCTCAGTTCTCCATGCCACCCTAGTGGGCCTGAGCCAAGAGGCAGGGGCCAGAGCGGGTCCAAAGCACTTCCCTCCCTGTTAGCACCGCAGGACTCTGGAGAGACTGCAGGGAGCACGTGGCCTCCGCACAGAGGCCTTCTCTTCTCGCCCTTGTACGGACTCTGGAGACTCAGGAGGGTGTCCCCATGGGGGTTGGGAGAGCACCCCTGCCCCCGACCAGCAGTAGCAACCCCCTACCCACTGCTGAGGTTCCCGCGGACCGAAAGTGCTGCAGCGGGAGTGCATGGCAGTCCCCTCCTCTCCTGGAACCGTGTGAGCCTCAGCAAGCTGCACAAGCCCTACTGTGGGTTTGTACCTGCCGGTGGCTGGGAAGAGTCCCCTGAAGAGGGGGGGTGGGGTGGGGTGGGGTGGGTGTCTACGAAGAAGCCATCCAAACAGCCAAGTCCGTGCCTCTGCCTCCCCAGACGAGCGGCCGCCAGTCTGAGTGGCGGGTGGGCCCTGGTCCCGCTCCCGCTGCCTGGAGCCACGCTGGCAGCCCTGGTGGGGTCTCCTCACCAGGGTTCCCCCCGTTTCCTGTCCACCCCTGATTGCTCCTGTGGTTACCTGAATAGAAGTCTGACTGCTCCCTCCTGCTCCTGGTCGCCCAGCGAGGAAATGCAAATGCCTCAACAGGGGAAAGGAAGACTCCTCCTCCCCCAAGGGCACTTCTTCAGCCCCATTTCCCACCTGCCTCTGCCACGTGGGTCCCTCCGCCTGCCACGGCCCCTTCTCATACAGGCAGATGGGGAGAAAACAGTAATAATAGATGGAAACATCAATCGAATGCTTCCAAACCGTTCTAGATGCTTTCCTCATATCACCCTTTTCCTTCTCAAAATAACTCAGTAGACTGGGTTATCTCAGTCGATGTGGCCCTTCCGTGCATGAGAAAACTGAGGTTTGTTTAATCCATGCTAATCCCAGCTAGTGGATCTGGCGCTGGGCTCAAGGCAGCCTGCTGGGCTGAGCTCTAGCAACGGCAGGCTCTCGGGCGAGGGGCGCAGAGGTGGATGGAACGAGGGAACACGGGGAGCACCTCCTTGGAGCCTTGGTGCGCCGGCATGCCGTGCTCAGAGCGAGCGGGATCCCGAGAGGGAGTAGGGAGGGCCCCGGGCATCTGAGTAGGGGAGAGCCGGCAGTGTGAGGACGGTGCAGCCAGCGCGCCCACGAGTGGGTCACTGGCTCAGAGCGGCAGGCAGAGGCGCAGACTCTGCAGACAAGAGATGACACCGCACCTCATTTGCTGTGCAACGTTTGTGTAATTAGACGCATTTGGTGCCAGCAAGGAGGAGCGGGCTACAACACGGGCTTGATGGATCGGGACGCTCCACCAGGCTCCAACCACATTAATCACAGAAGCCAGAGCCACAGGGCCATTCTTCTCCAGGCTTTGTCCTGGTTCCCAGCTGGGGCACTGGGAGAAGGTAGGGAGCTTTCCGGAACCCAAGGCCAGCCCTGAAGCACTCGCCGTGTCCCCCTTTGGCCTGAGAAGGGACCAGCTGTCCCAAGGACAATGTGAAGTTGCTGGAAGTCCACCCTGGCAGGACAGGGTGGGGGAGGGGGTTCTGGGGACACAGTGCTGCTGCCCATCATGGGCATGACCAGCCTAGCCCCTCCTTCGCCGGGACAGGGAAGTGCTCGTGAGACCCGGCCTTCTCCACCTTCCACTTCATGAGGATGACACGTGGAAGTCATTGTGCCTCTCTGGGCCTCAGTGTCTTCATCTGCAAGATGAAGCTCAAAGCCCATTTCATAGGACAGGGGGGAAGATTAACTGATAGAGCACCAGGCTCCAGGCTGCGCCCAGCCTGCTGCAGACCTGTGCAGATTGGTGACGGGCTTTACTGTGCTCTACTGAGAGATGCCACCTCCCCACTGGGGCTTGGTGATCCCAAATGACCCCAATAATGGCTCCCAAGAATGTCCACATCCTGATCCATGTAACTCATAAATGTTATCTGCTATGGAAAAAAGAACTTCGTTGATATGATCACGTTAAAAATAATCTTGCGATGGGGAGACCAGCCTGGGTCCTCCAGGTGGCCCTAAGGAAGTCACAGGTGTCTTTATGAGCGAGAGGCAGAAGAAAACCGCCACAGATGAGGAAGGAGGTGGCATGAGGACAAAATTGAGAGAGAAAAGGTGTGGCGTGAGGCTGGGGCTGTGGGCCAAGGAATGTGGGCGGCTTCCAGAAACTAGAAAAGTCAAATGGAAAGATTCTCTCCTGGGTCCTCCAGAAGGAACCAGCCCTGCCAGCACCTTGATTTCAGCCCAATAAGACCTACTTCAGACCTGGCCTCCAGAACTATGTGAGAGTAAGTCTGTATTATTTTAAGCCACTAAGTTTGTAGCAATTTGTTATAGCAGCAAAAGGAAACGAATACACCGCCCTTCAGGTCCTTAGTCTAGAGAAAGCCGCGCAGGCGCGCGAGGGACCAGGCTGCCTCCACGGCTGCCGCATCCGCAGCCCACTGCTCCACCTGCTCTGTCACGCCCAGCCCTCGCCGGCCGGGAAGGAAGCAGGCCCTCCTCGGAGCTGGGGAATGGCGAGGCCTGGAGAAGACTCGGCCTACTTCCCCAGGGCTCCTCACCTGGCTGTGGAGGGAGGGCCCCCAGGGCGTTCAGTGGTGGGCTCCGCCTGCAGCAGCATCCCCGGAGGGCGAGTCGATCACAGATGGTGGGCGCCACCCCTAGAGGCTCTGACTCAGCAGGCCTGCGCTGGGGCCTGAGGGCCGGCGTTATTCCTGACAAGTTCCCTGGGGACGCTGATGCCACTGGGCCAGAGGTCTCGGGAACCTCTGCACTAGAGGCAGTGCCCTAACACAGGGCTGCCAGGAAGAGATCGGCTGGACCACAGAGGGACCTGTGGGCTTTGCTTATGCTCCTGGGAAAAAGGCCCGAGTGTAGCTGAGCGCCTGGGCCCAGGAGGCCCTAATTTGATTTCTAAGTGTCCCACTCATCTATCGAGTGACCCTGTGGACTAAGTTATCTAAGCTCTCAGTGCTGCCTCAGTTCTTTCACCTGTAAGATGGGGAAGACACAAACGACTACCTTCTAGGGTTGTGGAGGAGATTAAATGACATGAAATATGGGAAGTGTTCACAGCAGGGCCAGGCCACAAGGTCGGTAATGGTGACGAATGGCAGCCATCAGTTTTGGGGTCCTCTTACACTTCTGGTGGTGCCACTAGGTGTGTGGGGAGGTATCAGCCGGGACACCCACCTGCAGAATGACTCACCTGTGTGGGTTCTCTCCGCATGGAGCTCTCGGCACTCCCTGCATCTCCCGGCCAGCCCCAGAAGCCCGTGCAGGGAGCACTGTGAGGCAGGCCTGCTGTGCCCAGTCCCCATGTCACTGAACCAGCCACACACACCTCCCAAGCAGGTCTCAGCAACACCAACCCTCCAAACAGGGACCGAGCTCCCTCCATGCCCTAGTATTCTCACAGGACACCAGCAGAGCAATTTCGGGGTGGCTCAACTAGTTCCAAACGTGCACCTGCCAGAGGCTGCCTGGGCTGCTATCTCAGCCATCAGCAGGCGGAGGCCCTGAGGTGAGTAGGGGCGGAAACGGCCCACCGCCAGGCACCAGGCGGGCCTAAGGCTGCTGCGGCAGACCCCAGCCACATGAGAACCAGGTACACACACTGAAGCAAAAGGAAAAGTTCCCAGCATCTCAAAAGGACACAGAAGACAGCTCGAAAGGTCTCCCAGTGGCCATATCTGGGGCAGTTTGAACAAACAATAAGTGGTAACAATAATAGAGAATAACCAGTAGGATAACACAAATAACCGTGCGTCCCTATGGATACCAATAAATAATCAAATAATCAGGAGATGCAGGGGAAGGGCCGGCTCTGCCTTATGTGGAATTCTAATCAGCAAATGCGGAAGAGATGATGGGAATAGAAAGTTGCCATTTGGCAAATACTAGCACTTACTGTTTCTGGCAAGAACCATCAATGGATGTTTAAGTTAGTGGTGAAAACATGATGATAAACAGAACAGTACCATATTCTTAAAGAATTACGCCACAAGACAGTAATTAGTTATAGAAGGAACGACTTTAAAGTGGAGGAGCCCAACCGACACCCCACGGCCAAGTGATCAGAGCTCCCAGTGCAGAGAAGTGTGGACGTCATGTGCCTCCTGATGGGACAGAAAAGACACCATGTCACTTCCTTCCATGGCAGTTCTCTCAAACCGCATCATCTGAGTGTCTTTGCAAAGCAGCATTAAGCAAATCCCAACCATTTTATACAGTAACTGGCCAGCACTCTTTAAAATTGTCAAGGTCACGAAAGACATAGAGAGATTAAGGAACCATCCGGATCAATGATGACTAAAGAAGCTCGACAAGCAGATGCAACGTGGGATCCAGGACTGTACCCTGAACCAGGAAAAAGACATTAACCGGCAACTGAGCAACTTTAGATAAGATTCGTAGGTTAGTTAATAGCATTATATTACTCGTGGGTCATGTAAGATGTTAATGTTTCAGGAGCTGAGTGAAGGGTATATGGGAGACCATTTATGACTTTTGCAACTGCCTTTATACATCTGAAATCACTTCAAGGTAAAATATTAAAAAGTAAAAAATATTTTTAAAAAAGAGAGTAAAAGTCTCAGGTTTGTTCTGTCTTGGGGAGGCCATGGGTGTCCTGAAACAGGAGTTCTCAGACACAATGCTTCCAACACAGTGAGAGCTCAGCAAGTGTTCACCGGCTTCACTGAGGCAGCAGACGGGAGAGGCAGCAGGATCTGCCTGTAACAAGTGGAACGCGGGGAGAGGGTCCCCCACTTGGCAAGCGCTAACTGTGCACCTATTACGCGTCAGCCGTCGCGGATACAGAAAATGAGAGGGCGACTCGGGGCGTGTAGGGGCTGGTGTGGGAACAAGGAATCCTGTGTGAAGCTGCAGCAGGAGTCCCAAGCGGTGTGGGGGACCGCCGTGCCACAGGAGGAGGTGGCTCCTTGGCTGAGGCTTAGAGGTGGCCAGGTGGATGGGACATCCTGAACACGTTGGGCAGGCAACAGAGGTGAGGCACAGAGACAGGGGACAGGGCTGTGTGCACTACAACCATAGGCAGCAAATCGGTATGGACAGGCAGGGCTGGCGCTGCAGAGGTGAAGGCGCTGGGTCTAGAGGGGCCTTGGGGCCAGCGGATCCTCCACAGAAGGTCCACCGGGAGTGGGTGTGGGGAGCAGTGGAGACACTGGGGTGGGGGAGGTGGAGGCCTCTCTCCTAGAAGGAGAATGGATGGGCTGAGCCTTCAGTCATAAAGACCAAGAAAACTGACACCTGCCATGGGCTAGGCGGCCCAGGTGGGAATGACGTGGGCAGGGTTAGGCAGATGGAGATGCACTGGCAAACATGTGCCTTCTGCCTGGGAGCCTCAAAGCAGGGAACAGAAGGGACCCCAAAGTATCACTGCGAGCTTGTCCCTATAGCAGGGTGACTGCACAACTTACTGTTCAAACTGGGGCATTTGGAGACAGTCAAAGGGGGTGCTCTGAATCAGGGTGGGACAACACATGACTGAGGTCACCTCACTCATATGGGAACTCAGGCCTGCAGGGACTCCCACTGCATGGATGGACAAAGAGCCCCAAACCAGCTGTGGCACCCCACGGAAGCCTGGAGCCTGAGAAGGGGTGACGTGGGTAAGGGGGTGGGTGGGAGGGGTGGCTGGGGTTCGTGTGCTGCCCACCGACACGCTCACACGGGGTCCCAAGTCTGCGCACTTGCGGGTGGCAAAGCTGAACGCCCGCTCGGGACAATGCAGATCAGGAACCCCGCAGAGAAAGACAGAGGCAGTGGAGGTGGCCCTAGGCTGCCAGCCTGGCCTCGGGGCGGCAGGTGGCCATGTGCTAGGAGCAGAGGGCAAAGGGCAAAGGGCAGGACTTACCCATGCACGCCGTGGACAGAGTGAGGCTCGTAATGGTACCTTCCCTCCTGGTGTCGCATGTCAATCGGTAAGGGCGCATGGAACGGTGGCAAGAAGTGCTGCGGCACTGTGGAGGGGGAGAGAGAAAAAGGACTTCACAAACTTTTCCCCTCCCTCGAAAAGCAATTTTCAAAAGGCTTTAAAGTGCGATGAATTTCAGAGCAAGAGCAGCCAGGACAAGGGGCTCTGCGGTGCCCGCGCTATCACACACCCACACAGGGGATGAATAAATAATCAAAGTCCACCCGAGGATCCTACATCTTCCACATAAAAGATCCCCAACCGCGCTCTTGACAAAGACAAGCAGCTACGCGCTCTTTGAACTCAGGCAGATTACAGGCAGGGCCACGAAACCGGGCTCGGCCGCAAATCAGGGCTGACAGAGCGACAGGCTCCGACTCCGCCGGCATCTGCCCAGCCTGGCCTCGGCTGTGTGTGGCTACAGCAGCACCAGGCCGTGGCATCCGGCGCTGCCGTGCGCAGGCTGGGCATGTCCACCTGGGACCATCTGCGAAGGCAGGGCCGCTCCGCTGGCGGGCCGGGCTCAGAGGCCAGAGCCCACCGAGCTGCCTGCCCCGTCTTGCTGGCAAGATCAAGTGGGCTTCCATGCAGATCTGCTGATGGCCCAGCCCTAAATATTCACCATTGACCCCATGAGTGCCGGCGGTGCCCCGGGATTGGAAACACCAGCACGTGAGCGTCAGTTTCCAGAGCTGAGTCAGCCTCCTGTCTGAACTTGGCCTGCCCTCAACAAATCATCGTGATAATTGTAGGATGCTCTTTGTTTATTAAAAAAAATTCCTGGGTACCCTAGAGGCAAACGTAATTATAGGCTTTAGGAAAACAAGGCTCTCCAAAACGTAGTTGCTCTGGGAAAAGGGTGAGGAGCAGAGATTCCTCAGTCAGCTCTCCCTTAGTCTGCAGGCCGCAAGCAGGCGGGGAGCCCCGTGAGTCTGGGGGCTCGAGAGGGTTTGTTTTACATACGGACAGGTCAGCTGACTTCCAGGGCTACCATAATAAATGCATAAAAACAACACTGCCATCTCTGTGCAAACAGATTCTGGCATGGCACTGTAAATACTGAGAATTCTCTCTTTGTTGTGGTACCTACACATTAAATGCACTTTTACAGGCACATCTGAGCGGCATCAAGCACATTCACGTTGCTGTACAACCGCCACCACCAGCCGTCTCCAGAACTGAAACTCTGCAGCCATTAAACACTAACTCCCATTCCCACCCACGCCCGCACTCACCTTCCTACCTTGTGTCTCCGTGCAGTTCCTAGTCTAGGTATTACATACAAGTAGGTGCATGTAATGTTTGCCCTTTTTGTGACTGGCTTATTTCACTTAGCATAATATCCTCAATGTTTATCCATGTAGCATGTGTCAGAAGGTCCTTCCTTTTTAAGGCTGAATAATATTCATTCTCTTGTACGTTCACACCACACTTTGTCCACCCATCTGCCGGTGGACACCTGGGTTGAACACGATGAATTTTTAATGGGAGGAAATTTTTTTCCTGAAACCCAATCTTTAGTTTTTACCTATTCAATGTTACCTTCATAATTCCACAACACTAACACCTTCCACAGGGACTGGGAAAAAAGAAAGCAAATCTTCTCACCCCGATTCATTCAATTTGCCCCACTCTGAATCAAAGAGGAACTGGCGGTAGACACGCCAGCAGACGCGTGGTTCACCTGGGCCGGCTCTCACTCCCAGATCCCTGACTGCTGGAGGACCACGTTCTCCGAGGCCTGTCCCTGAGCAGGGCAGCTGGGCGTGTGGCTGTGACAGGACGACCAGGTTCTCTGGAGGCTGGTGGCCTCTAGGGGTCAGAGACTACCCACCAGCTGCATGAGGTCAAGTTTCTTGACCTCTCCGAGTCTCCGTTTGTTCACATCGAAAATGGATAACTAGCTACCTATCTGGTCGCCATGAAGATATAAAAGTTCACGCAGAGATGCCCAGCCCAGAGCCTGTGCAGGTAAGAAGCGCTCGACCAGCCTTCCCACTGGCGATGACGACGATCGCTGATACTTGGAGCCCCCAAGTCCATGATCAAACTATGAATTTGCCAGTCGCCGGGCTTGGGACGAGTTGCTCACACTGGTTGCAAACCCTGGGGAGGCGGAGGCTGAGCACAGCCTGCTTACAGACTGGGGAACCAATGTGCTTTCCGACACCCCCAGGGAGTCAGCAGGGAAGTAGAGGTCACTTTCCCAAATGCATAGGAAGGGCACATTTTAAAAAAATGGCCAGGCAGACCAGACTACAGTATTGCTAACAAAATTAAAATGGTTTGTTTTTGTGTATTTCAGAATGTTTCCCTGCACATCCAGAAGCCCCCTGAAGCAACTTGGCTAGGTGTTACTGTGCCCATTTCACAGATGAGAAAATAAAGGCCATGGGTGAGTCTAGGCCTTGCCCAAAGTCACAGGGCTGAAAAACAACTGAGCCAAGAGGAGAATTCAAGGCTCTGGACAGTTGATTGTGGGCTTGTCCCTACCTCTGGCCCAACAGAACACTCAGAGGCAGCTCCGGTGAGCCAGGGTAACCCTGTCCCTACCACGCTTGTGTACTATAGGTGACAAATGCACACGGTGTTCTGAGCGCTTTTTAAATGCCAACTCCCGGGTCTTCACAGCAAGCCCAGGAAGCTGCGTTTGTCCGTGTGCAGTGGATGACTGGCTCCCACACGGCTGCAGGCCGGCTCGGCCTCCGCCTGCCCAGGGTTTGCAACGAGCGTGAGCAACTCCTCCCAAGCCCGACAGCTGGCAAATTCATAGCTTCATTACGGACTTGGGGGCTCCAAATACTAGTGGTCACTGTCACCACCAGTGGTGAGGCTGCCGGGCTTCTCATCGTCACAGGCTCTGGGCTGAGCACCCCGGGGAGCAGCCCAGGACTCCCGCTCTTCCCACGAGCCGTCCCCCAGCGCCCTGGCCTTTCTCCTCCAGAGGCTGAGGAGGGTCCCCTAGCACTGTCAGAGCCCATGCTACCCTTGACCCTTGGTCACGGGCTGAGACCCTCTCTCCGGATCCAGGATTCACGCAGGCCCAACCGGGTTTACAGACGCGGTCAGCTTCAGGGGTTTGCCAGGCAAACTGGACAGGGAGATAGCACTGGGGCTGCCCTGCTGACACACAACACCACGCCGTGTGTGTGTGCATGTGTGCATGTCTATGTGTGTATGTGCGCAGTGCGTGTGGTGCGTATGCGGGGTGAGTGCGTATGTATGTGTGTGGTGTGTCTGTATTGTGTGTGATGTGTGTATATGTGTGTATTGTGTTTATGTGGTGTGTGATATGTGTGTTGTGTGTGGGGTATGTATATGCGTAGTGTGTTTGTGCATGTTTTGTATGTATTGCTGTATACGTGTGTGCTACTATATGTGCATAGTATGTGGTGTCTGTGTACAGTATGCTTGTATGTGTGGGTGTGTGCACGAGCTGTACATGTATGTGTGTGCTGTGGGATGTGCGTGTGCGTGTGTGTGTGCATGGGGGCGTGGGCCCTGAGGCATGGGGACAGGCGCCCGCAGAGTCCTCCTGCAGCGGTCCCGGGGTAAAGGCTGGGGCTGCGTGGGCAGTGCTTTCCCTTTCGCAGGCAGGGCTGCAGGCCAGCACCGCTCACGGGTCCTGCTGCCCTCTCAGTGGAATGTGCAGGCTGCACCCCTGCACCTCTCCCTCAGCCTCCCCTGCTCGGAAGCATCAAAAGGAACCTGAGGATGCGAGCTGGTGGGTCCTCCTGTCCTGTCCAGAGCAGCGGAATGCCCACCAGAGTCAGCGTTCTTGTCCCCATTTTTCAGAAGAGAACATGGAGGCGCGGCTGGCGCGACTACCTCTAGGAGAGCAGTGCTCAGGCAGTACGGGACTGGTGGTTTCACTGGCTCCCCCCCGAGCCCCGTGTGGCCCCACAGAGCACAGCCAGTGTCCAGCACACGGCAGGCCCTGAGCGAACAGGCTGAGAGCACTGATGTTCCAGGACTCGCACAGCCTGCCCAGGGGCCGGCTGGTGGGAAAGGAGCAAGGAGTCACACCCTGGGACCGCGTGCCCAGACCCCTCCGCCAGCCCAGGGCGGAGATGCAACCCATTCACACCTGCAGTCACCACAGGGGTGAAGTACAACAGCAGGTATCCTGGAGATACTCATTCATCCATCCACACATTCATTTACTCACGCACATCTACCTGTATCGAGCACTTGCCATGTGGCAGACACTGTTTTAGGCCCCGGGAACAGCGTCGGGACAAAGCAAGCAGCACCGTGGTCCGGGGAGGAGGCAGGTGGTGGAGAGGACAGCAAATGCATTCACAGCAGAACGTCAGAGGGGAACAGAGCTAAGGAGGAAACCAAGCAGGGCAAAGGGAGGAGAGGGTGGAAGAGAGAGCTCCAGGCAGAGGGCACGGCGTGTGCAAAGGCCTGGCAGCGGCGGGGAGAACGAAGCAATGTCAGCATGAGGGTTAATTTGGCCAGAGCAGAGAGAAGAATAGAGGCAGAGACAGAGAGTGAAGGTCCCACCAGACTGAGCAGGCTGTGGGAAGGGCTTTGGGATTTGTTTCTGAGGAATTTGGGAAGCCCCTGAGAGGTTCCGAGCAGGGAGGCACATGCTCTGGCGAACCTTTTCACAATGCCACACATGCAGGGCCTGGTGGTGCCGGACAGCGGCACACCCTCCAGGAAGGCCAGACTGGCCCCCCACTAGGGTCTTAAGTTACTGGGTCTTACCTCACTGGCCTGCACAGCAGGTGCTGGGGGAGCCCAGAGGGCCCTTCCTCACGGCGCAGTCCTGCTGCCTGTGAATGTCTCCGGCCTCCCAGGAAATGGGCTTGTCCAGCCGGAGACACCCCGAGGCTCAGCAGCTCTGGGCACAGGCTCATCTTTACGGTCCCATATGTGTAACTCACTGGCCAGTGGCCCTTCTAAACCCACTCAGCTCTCCGGCTGAGTCCCCTGGGCCCAGCTGTATGTAGTAGGACGACACCAACACACACACACACACATACACACACACACACACACACAGTCTCTGCGACAACTCTCCACCCAGGCGAACTGCGGCCGGGGGCTGACCCTGGCTCTTCTGAGGTCCTGGGACCCTTTGGGACCAGCACGCGCCACCCATGTGCCCCGAGGAAGCCTGTGCTCCGAGCTGAGGAGGAGGAGATTCCACTTCCAAGCTCCCGCGGGGAAACACTCCATCCGGAGCCTCGCGCGCCCACGCAACACAGAGACACACGGGAAGAGTAAGAGCTGCCTCCTGTGACACTCCGAACCAGACCCTGCACACGTTGTTTTCATCGCAGGCTCTTGTTTGTTTCAAGTAAAAAAAAAATCCAAACTCAATCATGTCCTTCTGGCAGAGGGAGACACACACACACCCCATATGCCATTTCAAAGAAATGACTCTTTTTAAGTTTCTGAGGAAGAAACTCTAGGATGAGCATTTTTGATGGATCTCCACCCCCCAACTCCTGCCAAAAAGAATGCACATTTGGTTTTGATCCTGCAAAGAAAGACCAACAGGCTGAGAGGCTGGGGTGGCAGAGAGGTGGCTTTTCTCACTGAAACCCCAGACTGTCTGTGCTGCCGTTTAAGCACGAAACGCTCACTGCTGGCGCTGCTGGGCTGAGGGCGGCGGCAGGGCCGGGTGCGCTGACCCTGCGTGCAAGCAAGCGGGCGCCGACGGGCACGGAGAGCCCTCCCGGAGGCCTGGCTCAAGTTAATGCCCCATTAGTAGTGATCTGGTGAGTTACTGGGGCAGGATGGGGCGGGGTGGGGGCAGCAGAGAGTTGAGACAAAGGGGCGGGGAAACTGGGTCATCACAACATGACCGGGCAGCCCGCGTCGGCAGCCGGAGGAATTCTCCTCGCATGAAGTCATGTGTTGCCAAAACGTGGAGGCGCAGCCCTTGGGCTGAGCTGCGAGAGGGGCCCGAGGGGCTGTCCCGTGGCGGGAGAGGCCAGCCAGGTGGATGTGCTGGGGATGCCCTGGCCCTCAGGGCTGTCCTGGCCTCTTCAAGCACGACTGCAGGCGGGGATTAGCCGGAAGCATGTGGGCCCGTGCGCGCCCAGAAGGTGAGGCCTGGCCGTGCCCAGCACAGGCCTGAATTACGAGGAGGCACAGACACGGCTCTGTGCAGCTCACGGGGCACTGCGAGAGGCCGGGGCCGGGGCCGGGGCACGGGCCCTATCCTTCTTAGGCACCTGGCCCAGGCTCTGGGTCGCCATGCAGGAGGCAGGGCTGTGCTGCGTCCATGACCAGGAATCAAGGACGCGAGAGTGGGGGCCCCTGGTTCTGAATGATGGGTCCCTCAGCCCACGGTATGGCCCTGGGACAGGGAGGCCCAGTGATGCATGGCGCTGCTGAAGACGGTTCCAAGTGGGTTGGCTCCAGTGTCGTGTGGGTGTGAATGCCCCGGGACAGCGACTGGCCCACAGAGAGAGGGAGGCTCCTGTGAAGCAGCCACTCCACACCCCCAGCAGGACCACAGGCCCGCGCCCTGCCCACCCGCCACACTCAGGCGACCGCAGTGATGACCATGCACAACTCCCCAGCCTGCAGGCCAGGAGGCTCCCACTCCTAGCAGGTGCTCTCTGGGTGCCCTGCACTGGGCACTGACGTGCTTGGGGTGGACCCCGATGCCCCGAAAGGGAAGCATCCAATTCGGCATGGCTTTGGGGGGAACAGGGAAGGGCTCTGGACCTCCAATTTCTCTCCTATATTGGGGGTCTGCTTGGGATTCCCTAGTTAATGAATCTTTTATCATGCTCCTTTACCCTAGCATTCCTAGTATCTTAAGTAATATCCAGTGCAATTGTTCCTTAAAACAATTTTTCTTAAAAGCAAACAGACCTTGGAAAATCAGAAACGAATTCACACTGAGGTACAGATAGCTCCCTGCTTGCTTTTCTCCTAATGGAAGCACCTAGGCACAAAAGACGCCTGTGACTCAGGCAAGAGAAGGTGCTAGTGTGGAGGGAGGAAAAGCAGTGGCAGGCGGGCTGGAAGTGAAGCGTGGTGCCTCCCAGTCACACTGATGCCCCGCTTGCTCCCAAAGTGCACATCAGTCAAACGACAGCCCGTGGACAATCACCTGTTCTCTTGTCTAAGGAGCTCGGATGGGAGTAGAGAGCATGTGAGCCATGAATCCAGACAGACTCAAGTGTGAACCGTGGCTCTGTCATTTGCTAGCAAGGGACAAATGCCCCAAGCTTCAGTTCTGTCATCTGCAAATGGGAATGACATCAAGCCCACTGTTGTGGTGCATTTGTGGCATCTGTAGAGGAGGAACTTAGTAAGTGGCAGTGTCCTTCCCCATCTCTCTAGACCTCAGAACAGCTGTGACAGGGTCCCAGTGCTACGGTAACGAAGGGACCTTTTCCTCCATCCTCAGTGTAAGGGACGCAGAGATGCACCAGACAGCTGTGGCACTCCGCACAGCTGTGGCACTCCGCACAAACCCACGGCTGTGACTCGCTGCGTGACAGCAGGAGGACGGTGAGAATGACTGGAGTCCTCGCTCTGGGGGCTCTGCAGGAAAGGTCTTCCAGAAATTAATCCCTGTGACCACCCACGCTGTTCCCAGACGACCAATCCCCAGGAGGCTCAGGCTGCTCCAACTCCAGTGTTCCCTTATGCTTTCCCTGGTGTCTGTGCCCACGCCAGCACACATCCCATGGCTGCAAGAGTAATTCACCTCTCGGCAAGTTGGCAGCAGGAGAAGCCCAAGGCAGAGCAGGGCGTGAACAGGCCTCAGACACGAGCGCAGGCCCGTGCGCAGGAGGCAGCCGTGCGGAGGATGGCAGTCCCTCTACGAGAGTTCCTGCACACCGAACTGAGTGCTCCCCTGCAGGAAGGGAGTGCACTGACGGCCTGGGCAAAGCACTGAGGAGGGCACGGCTGGGCGGTGGGTTGCCTCTTCAGACTGCTCCAGGGCTCTGCACAGGTGCAGAAGATGGGATTCCTGCACGCACGTACAAGCCATCTTGGGGCCCTGGACCAGGCCTGGGTCAGTCGGTCACCCGAGAACAAGTGCACTTATGAGGAGGACCCACTGGCGACATGGTCATCAACAGCTCTCAGATGAGAGAGAGAGAGAGTGCGAGAGAGAGAGAGAGAGAGAGAGAGAGAGAGAGTGTCACTCTCCGTTTCGGCTTTAATGCCTAGTTTGGTAGATTAACCCGTTTAACCTGACATGGCACAGGAACGTGACGACGCGTTGTCAAAGAACGTTAATCTTGTGGGTCAGGATGGTGACTGGGACCGTCATTTTGTGCCTCGATGAACTCAGAAGATCAGCCGCACCGAGCTGCTGCGGGATGTTAGCTTGTTGCCCCCACAGCTGATTGGTCTCCTCCTGCTCTGCCATCTGTGCCAGGCTTGTCACAGCCCACCGTGCGGGATGCCGCGCCCTCCTGTTTCTGTTGAGACCCCAGGCCCATGCCTTGGGCAAGCTGGATGTAAAAGCTTCCCAGAAGATATCAGAAATGATGGCACCAGATCCAAAGGAAAGACTGGACACCCCCGCCCCCAGCCGCCCAGGCCCTATCTAGGGACACAGTGTGATTCAGACGCACCACCCCATGGACGTGGCCTTCATGCTCACGGGCTGCAGCCCCCAAGTCCAGCTCCACGGGCTTCTCTGGAGTCCAGAGAGGAACTGCCCACCCAAGGTGGAATTCACCACCCCCAGGTCACTGCAGCCCAGAAGCCTGCCGCTGGCCAGGGCTTCCCTGCTCAGGCAACATACGAGGACTATGTTCGTGCGCTCTGGAGGCCACCAAGAACACAAGGCACGATTCCTGCCTACAGGGAGTGCACCAGGGACACCTACTCAGAGGTGAAAGCCTGACCCTGTGTGACCCAGCCTGGTCTTCACGGCACAGACTGCCAGATGGCCTTCGACTCAGGGAAGGGAGATTTCCATGGGACCTGGAGAAACCAGGAAGGCTCCCTAGAAGAGGTGACTTTGGAGCTGAGTCCTTAAAGGGTCAGGACTGGGAGAGCAAGAAGAAAGGGAAAGATGACAGGTTCTTCAGGCTAGGGGCCGTGTGGACAGACACAGAGTCCTGTGTGCCCTGGCACTGAGCTGTGTGAAGTGTGAGCCCCGGTGCAAACCACGTGGTCTCTCCTGTACCCACAGGATTAGGGACATCTCTTCCTGGGGCCCTCCAGGGGAATCAATGGTGTAATGTACCTAACAAGAGGCACCACGCAGCACCTGCTAAGCGCGGCCATCAGTGCTTCTCGAGCATCGCTGGGCCCACCCCGAGTCCCCGCTTCAGTGGGCCTGGGCATCTCTGACATTCCCGGTGGTGCTGACGCTGCCAGTCCAGGGACCACACTTGAGGCCCGTGGGCCCTTTCACATTTCCAGCAACCGCCGTAGCACGGAGTCCCCCGTGTCAGTAAGTGAGGGGGAATCGAGGCTCACACCCTGCCCACTCGCACCGCACCAGCCGGGAAACACAGCATAGAGACGAGAGAGGCAGCCATGGGGGTGACAGCTGGATCCTGGTGACCACCAAGCTGTCCCATTTATCAGGGCTCCTGAGAGGCGGCTGTGAGTGGCCTGGGCATCGTGAGAAATGCAGGCTCCGCAGGCACCTGGGACTCCGTGCTTTGCGCTGCTACGAGAATGTAGGTGCACGCCAGGGCTGGGGGAAGTGCGGAGACTTCCTCCCCCAGCTTGGGAGGCCACACGGACACTGTGACAGTTTCAGGGACCAACCCCCAGGCATGTGGACTCAGAGACAGGTGCTCTAGACTGGGGACCAGTCACTGGCCTAAGCGTCAGGGCCATGAGGCACTGAATGAGGGCGGGAGTCAGGAGAGCCTGGCTCCCCGGGGCCTTAGCAAAGGGCACTATTATTCTCAACAATCGACCGCAGGACAGGGCACTCCCAGAGGCCACTCAGAGGCCCAGCCACTGCCCCACAGGAAGCATTTAATAAGAATAATATCCTGAATGGCCACTCCACAGCATGCAATTAAAAAGTGCTTCTGTCTCGTTTGGGGAGAAAAAGGGGGAAAATTAAAATCAGACAGGAAATTCCAACACCACGACTGGCTAGTGTCCAGCGGCTGAGGCCCAGGCGGCTGGAGCGGTCAGGCCTGCCCCAGACACAGCCTGGTAGGGCCACGGGTTCCGCAGGGCCCTCCCACGCCCTCCGTCCACCAGGCCGAGGTGTCACCTGACAAAATAGCTGCTGAGAGAGCACACTGGGCTGGGGCCAGCACAAGCCACTCGATGCCAGGCAGCGTCCTGAGGCTGGTGTCCAGGGCAGGCAGGGACACGAGCGAGTGCACATCTACGGGCTAGGAGTGCATCCCAGCCAAAGCTGCGGGCCTGGGCAGTCGTAGGATCTGTCCCCTCAGATGGTGGACAATAGGGGGACAGGCCACAGGAGGCAGACTGGGACTAGCCCAGGGGTGGCACAGTGTCACAGTGGACAGCACTGAGGCTGCAATCAGTGCCACAAGGAGTCTTGCTCAACCACTGACTCACTGACCCTTCCTGTGCCTCAGTTTCCTCATTTATACAATGAGGGGGGTGGCAAGGGGGAGAGGAGCTAATGCATTCCAAGGCTCGTGCAGAGCCAGGCGCTCAGCAGGGCCCCAGGGTGCCAGTGTGGCCATGTCTGCTGACCTCCCTGCTGGCTCCTCCTCTTCAGCAAGGGTGGGAGATGGGGGTGAGCTCCAGAGGGCCCTGGGGAGACCCCCACCATCACAGGGAGTGGGGTGTGCTGCCCACCCGAGTGGGTAGATGAGTGGGGTCCCAGATTAGAGAATTTCAGGGTCAGAAGAAACAGTAGGGATGGTTGAGCTTGTTTAAGGTTGAAAACTCTGTCTGGGCCACAGAATCTATTCCCAAAAAAGTAGTATGCAGGGCCCCGAAATACACAACAGATCTGAAGCCCAGAGGACTGTGGCTCCCAGGGCTCCTGGCACCTTGAGGAATGCAATGTGGAAGGCAGGAATGCAGCCCCGGGCCTGGAAAGGGGGTGAGTGGTGAGCTGGTGCCAGGTCCCTGTGCTCCTTGCACGTCAGGGGCCGGGCTGGGCCAGGTGGCCTGGGACGGACTTGGGCATCCCCTGTGTCTTGCTGCCCCCTGACAGACTCCTTTGCCAACTTGCACCAGTGACCGCATCAGCTGGCAGCTTCAATGCTGTCTGGGTCAAGAAGCCCACTTGTCACACCCCTTTCAAGAGGACGCTCATGCCACTCCTCTGCCTGGTCCCCCAGGTCCCAAAGGTGTTGCCTGCCATTCTGCATGGCATCCAGCCCCTTTCCTACAGAGGTCAGGGCCTGCTGCATGCCCTGCCAAGAGCACCGAGAGGCCCTCCTTTGCAGTTTGCCATAGCTCTCAAGGGGACAGTGAGGCCACCAGGTACTGGCGGTGGTTTTCTGGGCTGAGCCAAACCACCCCTGTACTACTCCAGAGTGCATTCTGTGGCAGAGCCTGCTAAAGACAATCAGTGACCTTTAAAACTGGGCAGCGGATCCTGTCGCCTGAACAAGCAAATGAGCGTTGAACTGCACTCACTGTCTTGTCTGCAATCAACAGGCTAATGGCAAGTGCTCCTCAATCCTTCACTGAAGCAGGTCTCTTGCGGACCACTTCCTGGAGCCCCTTATTAGTCTGGTCCCAATAATTATGTTACTCAAAGGGGTCCTTTTCTTTAAAAGACTCTCTCCCTTAAACTGGTGTCTCCTCTATGTACCCAACCACCAAATGCAGCCTTGGTCAACCATGCAGGCCACATACGTCATTGTAAATTTTCTAGTAGCCATATTTAAAAAAAAAAAAAAAAGAACTAAAAAGAAACAAGTAATCATTTTAACAATATAATTTAATTGACTCAGTACATCAGAAATGTTAGCACTTCAACACGGAACCAGCATAAAATAATTAACGAGATACGTTACAGTCTTTTGTTCCTGCTGCATGTCCAAGACCTGGTATCTCTCTTGCATGAGCACATCTGAGCACATCTCAGTTGAGGCCAGCCACATCCAGCTCGTGGCTGCCCTGCTGGACAGCTGAGGCCCAGCCCGTCGTCATCACTGACTTTTGATCATATATGGGATTCTGGACTAGGTTAATAAAAGTTCCGCTGATACTTAAGATATGGTGATGAACATTCTCGCCAAACCTCAGTCCTTCCTCACTTCTGAATCTTAGCTCCCTGCAAACTTCTACTTGGTTACGTAAATGCACTGATTAACACATAGTTACTATTTCTCCTTCCTTTCCTCCCTTCCTTCCATTCATTGAACTCGCAGGGGCTCCCAGGTTTAGGAGGGCTACTTGAGAGTCTGCAGGTGAGCAGTGCCCCAGCCAGAGAGCATGTGGGTCAGTGTGCGCCCCACCCCCGCACGCTCAGCCTGTCAGAGCAGAGCCCGCCAGCGGCGACTCCCCCGAGTCTGCCCCGTACCACCCCCACTGCCTTCCCAATAACCTTGGGGCACCCCCACGCACGGCAGTGGGTGTGTGGGCTCCTGACACCTTCTGACAAATGAGGAGGTCCCCAGACAGCCAAGCCCACACTGTGGGGCAGTGACGTGGAGAAACATCTGCCAAGCCCCATGACACTTCTGGAAGCGGGGCCCCTGCCTGTGTAATTCCAAACCCAGTTAGCTGAAGGGTGGTTCGCACACACGCCGTTCCCACCGCCCCTCCCCACGTCCGGGCCCACCAGTGCCCACTGCCGCTGATGCAAACAGCGTTTCCCCTCAATTGGGAACACCAGGGGTCCACATGCAGGACGGAGGCCAGGCCATGAATCCATGGGAAGAGCCTGCTCCCCCATTTCGCTGGCAGAGAAACTGAGGCACAGAAAACATGGCCTCATGACCTAACCTCCCAGCCCTGAGCAGTGCCCAGAATAAGAGCATATGGGGTGAGGGAGAAAACACTCCAAAGGCTTCCTGACATCAAAAAAACCTCTTGCAAAACAATATTTTGATGAGCTAAGTGTGTGAATTAAAAGCAGACGGAGTCTACTTCCTTTAAAATAAACAGGGTTTAAAATCTAGAGGAAAACTCCCACACACAGTGTGTTTGGGGCTGGAGAAACCAGAGCTGCCGAGAGCAGCCTGGCCTGTTCGCTGTCACTCAAGGTGTTTGTGCACCAGGCCCTGCTCTGTGGTCCAGCCTCACCCCAGCGAGGGGACCCAGAGGAGGATCGGCTGCTTGACGGGCACTGCCAGGTCCTGCCCTTGCCCACAGAGGTGAGTTGAAGGCCCCAGCCAGGCACTGCCCCACAGACTCCCCAGCCCCGGGGTCAGACTGACAGCCTTGCAGACCTACCCACGCCCAGCCCCCACCCTGCCTGGAACGCCCCTGCCCTCCCCCCTACACCTCCCTCCTGCTCACACCAACCAGCTCACACATGCCTTCCTCCTGGGCCTCTCTTCTTCCTCCTCCCTCCACATCAGGCAGGAGATACCCCCCACACCACGTCCTCAATGCCAGTGACAGCCCAGTGCCTGGCATGGAGGGGGAGAGGAATATGTGCGACGAATGAATGTTCTCGCTGTTGGAAAACAGACTGTGCGGACAATGAGGGTGGCCAGTAGCTGCCAGGGGTCAGTATAAATCAGTCCAGGACCACCAAGCGAAAGCCCTGCGACACCGGGTGCTGGCGGGGACAGGGTGGCAGCCAGGCATCAGCCATCAGCCAGGCCCCTCCCTGCAACCCACAGCCGGAGTGGTTCTGACGGCGAGCGGTTGGGGCCGTCCCGAGCGTGCCTCATCTGTTAACTCGTCTACTCCCCGTGGTGACGGATGGGGAAGCTATTCTCACTATTCTCCCCCTTGTACAGATCAGGAAGCTTAGGCACCGGAAAGTGTCTCAGCTATTCAGCGTCACGGCCAGGCCGGACACTCATTCCTCGGAATTTCAGACACTCCGTCATGGGCAGGGTGGGGCACCCACGAGGGTGACACGTGGGGCCCAGGGTGAGACCCGGCCCCTGTCTTTGCCCCACTCACGCCGGCTCTCCTGGGTTCCCAGCTCCCTCTCAGCAGCCTGGGCCAGGACTTCGGTGTGAGGAGGGCTGCAGGGTGTGACGCAGGGGGGAGGAGCACTCTGTGACCAGGCACCTGCTAAGCGGGAGCTAGAGAGCCGCAACCTCCAGGAAGCACAGGCCAGACTTGCCATTTCCACTGTGTTCACGGCCTTCCCAAGAAGGAATGGAAGCCCCAGACAGAAAGGGCATTCCATTCACCAGCTTCTCAGTGCTGCCCAGGCACCCGGCAGAGTTGGAGGCAAGTCCGGAGGGACCCAGGAGGGGAGTTATCTGCTCTCCCCAGCTGTGTTCCTGGTGCCGGCTAATAACCCCCATGGATCATCCTGCCTGGCTGGGAAAACATCCTGACTGGCGTTAAAAATGGCCCCCTTCCCGCGCGTGGCTCACGCCCCCACCGCACGTGCAGCGTGCTCGTTGTTAGCATGCTGCTTGTGTAATTAGGGCGGTGAGGATGGCAAAGGGCCCACCCCGGGTCCCCAAGAGTGATTGCAGCTCAGGAAAAGCACCCACCTGGCTTTGTGCTGATTAATGATGGGCCCCGCTAATAGCCCTGCTTAACACAGGAGTTTGTCAAGATTAAGTAATTGCCTTAAACAAAAAGTGTATTATCTTTAAGGCCCCGCTGACGAATGGCTGGCGCTGGGAAATGGGGTGATGGATGTCTGCGACTCCCTGCCACCACCCCGCCCCCACTGGCATAAATTAAAGCGCAGCCCTTGATTGGGGTAGGCAGCCCCATCAGACCCTGCCAAGGGATGGGTGGCCGAGGGCCCCGCCGTCACCCCTAGCTTGGGCCTGCTGACCTGGAGGCCCCACACTGCTTGTTTGTGTTATAAGCTCTGGGATGGACAAAGGCCTCACCAGCAGGGGTGGATCAGACATGGGACAGGACAGATGGAAGGAAGGAACCATAGCACAGGGAAAGCAAGGGGACCCAGAGGGAAATGGGACCAACAGCCCCATGTACAGCCAGACAGAGGTTCACATACACCTGCCTGGAGGAATTGCAGCTGTGACTTCAGTGATGAGCTTCTCATAAAATAAATTCATATGGAGGCTTATGAAGGATCTGCGTTCCCCAGGGGTGTGGGGCCATCTGCAAAATGGGTTTATTAATGAGGTTATGTGTGCAGCCTAACTGCAGCCCTGCCATAAATGGATGTTTTCATTTGTATGCCTCTGAGCAGCAGGTTGCCGGGTCTAGGACCATGAAATCCGTGTCCCCTCTCCAGGTCCCTTAAGCATGTCATGCTCTGTCCCTCTGGATGGCACTTCGCAAGAGACAATTCACAGCCATGGACAGAGCCACGCACAGTGTGACAGAGCTGACACAGGGTGACCAGAAATAGAGCTTGGAGAGGGGTTAGGGAGGGGAGCTGTACTTGGACGGGGAGACAGTAGGGCCACATTTGAGAAGAGCCGGGAGGCACCTCCGGGTGATCTCCCTGGGGGACTGGCCCAGGAAAGTATCTTGGGCAAGAGCGCCCTCTTCCCCAAGCCAGCCGGAAGGTGGAGGGAACATTTATTCCCAAGAAGGAATGACAGTGACCATGCTGCAATCCTATGGCTTTTGATAGCTCAAGAGACAGGAGCTAGGGAGGCCTCACAGCCTCTCTGTGGGGGTTAGCTCTTCAGCACAAGCCCTGGACATTGCACCCCGATATCCCTCCCTTCAGGGATTCACTTCTCAGGCAGAGGAGGAGGATGGACCCGAACCGGAGCCCTTTCCGCCTGCCTGCATCTGGCTTCTGCAGACAGTCTGCCCACCAGCCACAAGCCCTGCAGCACTCTCCCCAGAGGCCGACTCTCCTTCCTTTCTGGGCAGAATCAGATTCCCAAACCAAACCACCCACCCTGAATCTGCCTCTAGGCTGGAGTGACACCAGCCAGAGCCAGAAGCTGTTCCCATAACATCAGTTTTCCCCTAAACCACAGCTTCAGGGCAGATGTTATGTGTGGCCCACCAGTGGGAGGGGCTGGGGCCAGGGGTCCCCGGCAGCGCCCAGGTCTGGGCAGGGAGCCTTCCCTCCTGGAAGGGAAGCTGCCTTCTTCCACAGCCCAGCTGGGCCAGGGCCCCTCTGCCTCACAGTTCCTAGCCCAGCCCTGGCTTCCTTTCCCACTGCAGGTGTGAGAGAGACTCACGGTAACGGGTCCACAGAGCACAGGTCCATGGGGCGGAGGCCAGTGCTCTCAAGATGAGGGCCCTGACATGCAAGGTGTCCCCACCCAGCTGCCCACAGAGGGGAGGACGATGTTGCTTCTCTTCTTCTACTTGACTGTGCACAAATGCGTCCCCCTGAAACCCATGTCCCTGCCCCACACTCTGGGTGGGCCTGGGGACCTGCTCCCATGTCCAACCCCACACAGGCCACGCCAAGTGGAGGCTGAGTAGACAGACGGCCAAACCAGGGCCTGAAGGATCTCTCTGTCCCCACTGGATGACAGGCACCCAGGCCACGGTGTCTCTGCTGGACATGTCCCCTCTGTTGACCAGGCCTGCTGACCCCAGAGTGCCAGGGGGCAGGCTTCATAGCCCCACGAGAACGCGAGCCGTGATGTGCTGTCCACACATGATTCCTGAGGGCAGTCTTCTAGCCACTGCCCCAAAGACATGAAAGCGGTCATTAAATGCCCCATGAGCACACCACCCGTCACATCTGTGTCACCCACGATAGTCACATTGTTTCCCCATGCCCTGGGGTCCTGTGGTAGAAACTCAGCGAGTATCAGTTGAAGGACAAAAAATGATGGGAAAATGTGTGAGTGATTCCCTGGCACAAGTCTAGGCGCCTGACGTCCACACGTGGGCTTGCCCGTCACGCCATCCCCGCTTCACAGCCAAGAGAAGCGAGGCTGAGGAGGAGCAACTTGTCCAAGATCACCACACCTTGTCCAGGCAGAAGCTGAACTCCTGCGCGATTCCAGAACCCGCAGGCTTCCCACCTCCCTGCCCTCCTGCTGGCGGGCGAGCAGGATGCCACGCAGACGATGGCTGCTGCTCTTATGCCATGTGCCCCCCGGCCAGACAAACCGAGAAGCAAAAGCCCTCGCCACAGACAGTGCTCTCCCCACAGCTGTGCAGAGCCAAGCCCTGCGGACCCTCCCAAGGGATGCCACTCCTGCCCAGAGCCACGCGGACGCCACTGGTGGAGGCAGGACAGGCAGGTGGCTCTGCCCATAGCTACAGCGTGCCCTCCTGGAGAGAAGTGCCACCCTCCTCGGGACGGCACAGCTCTGTCCAGGCCGAGGGTGGGCTAAGGAGGTACCCGGGGCTCGGCGAGGGCCAGGAGGAAGGACGAGCTGAGTGCGCTGACCACCTGGGCGGAGGCTGGACCAGTGCCGGGGACCGTGCAGCCCACTGGCAAGCTAGGCCTGGGAACCTAAGCCTGGCAGCCAGCACCTGCTCTGGAATCAGCTGAGGCAGGTTCAGCTTTCTGCTGGGCCCTGGGTGGGATAAAAGGAGCAAGAGAAGCCCAGGCCGGCCTTGGGAGCCCCGCACTCCTTCCAAAGAGCCCTCCAGACGCGGGCACGGAACCTCTCCACGGCCCAAGCCCAGGCTGTGGAGCAGCCATGGGTGTGGGCAGAGGCCACCTAGGTTAGCCTGGCTTCTGGCAACTCCCCAGAGAGCTCATTCCAGGCTCTGGGTGTCCTGAAAGAGAGAGGGCTTTTGTTTCCTGATCCTGGCAACGCCACTTAATAGCTGTGTGGCCTTGGGCAGATTTCCTGACCTCTCTGAGTCTCCATTTCCTCCTCTCAGGTCACGGGGACCAGTCAGTGAGATCACACATGCATAAACTCGTGCCCCAGCTGGCTGTCGGCACACGTGCCCCTCAGGTGACAGCTGGAGCACAAGACACACGAGACACAAGACAGGCACCCACTCCAATGGTCAGGGCACATGTGGAGGATCCGGCATGCTCCCCACAGGGCGCAGGCTGGGTTTTGGCCTCCCCTCCCCTTCTCCTTCTCTCCCTCTACTCTCCTTCTCTGCAGGAACTAAGAGCCCCCTTTTACAGCCCCTCGCAGCAGGCCCCGGGGGAGCCCGAGGCTGGCAGAAATGACTGCTAATACTTCCAGGCACATTTACTGAAACCTTTTGACACAGAGGATATTTTTATGAGATAAGTGCCCTGTGTCGGTATCAACTGGCAAGTTTCATTGCTCACATTTCAGTCCTGCAAAAAGCCTTTTTCAATCACTGTCCGTGGCAACAATAAACTTTAATGGCCAAGGGAAAGCCTTCAGCCCATGCAGGCCAAACTCCCCCTCTCTCCCTGCTGGGCCAGAGGCCTGGGCAGCAGCACAGACAGAGGAGGGGGGACATTATCTGCGCCCCACCCCTGCCGCCTCCTGTTTTTCAACTGGAATGGAAGCGCAGTAGAAACACCAGGGGATTAAAAGGTGCCAGTACCCAGCCTAGCCCTGCCCAGCTGCAACAGAATCTCTGGGGTGGGCACCAGGACAGCAGTATTTTTGAAAGCTCTGCAGGGCATTCCAGTGGGCAGTGGTACTGCGAACAGCTGCATCTCCTCCCAGAAGGTGTGTCCTTGGTCACAACACCACCATCCCCTGGCAGGCTGCTCCATTGCTCATGCATATCCACAAGGACTTCCCATCCTGCACCCAGGAAATGACGGGCAGATGTGATGTTCTCTACTTGATGGTGAGAGAACCAAAACCCAGAGGTCACAAGGTCACACAGAGAGCCAGGGACCAACATGCTCTCAGAGCTCAGGGTCCTGCCCTTTGCGCTGGAACAAGCAGTGTTTGAAATGAGCACCCGGGTGAAAGAACAGCCCAGGGCTGCCACTCAGCCGGCAAAGCTTACTGCTCAAGGAATGAAGAAGAATGAGTGAATAAATGAGTATGTAAATGGCTTCTCCCTATAGGTATTGGTTCAACCATCTCAGTATCCTACAGGTAAGGATAATGCTTGGTGTTCCCAAATCCTCACAGTCCAGAAGATCCTAGAATGTTCTAGAACTCAAGGGCCTCCATCCTCCTACTCACTCACTGAGGTGAGCTGGGAGGACAGCTTCCTCCCCACCCCTGGATCACAGTCCACGCTCACCTCCCCCACCTACCTGTCCCCCAACCCCCATGTGTCCATCTGCCCAACGAACCCCACTTCCCTGGCTCTCGTGGAATGGCCCCAGGCAGACCCTGCCTCCTCTGGCACATCTCCCTCCAACCCTGTCCATAGGTTCTTTCGTCATCATCCCTCTCAATCTTGGGGAAGAGCAGATCGGGGGTCAGAGGAAGAAAGGGGCAGCAGGGAGGCAGGGAGGGCACTTGGGTTTGGGAAGGCTCCTTGTCACTGGTCCCTACTGCCCAATTTTGTGCGGTGTGCAGGTGTTGGTGCGTCTCGAGTATGGACAGTGCCCATGTGGAAACGAACACACTCCAGGAAGTGAAGGCCTGACAAGCGCCCAGCCTGACTCTCAGCCTGGCTGATTCTTCTCATGCGTCCTCAGCCAACCTATCTTCCCGGGTCGTGACAAAGTCACAGGTTCTAAGGCCAAGGATGCTGGGGACAGTATGTCAGAACTGAGAGTGGGACCCTGTCTCTCTCAGTGAGGCCCAGGCCGATGGACAGTTTAAAGAAACTGTCTGAATTATCTTTTTTTTTTTTTTAACTTGAATTTATTTCCCCTGGCTGTCTGGCTCCAAATTCTGCCATGGAGAACTGGCCTCAAGAAATGCCTTTCATTTCTTGAGTCTCGTGTCCCTCTCCCGAGTCAGTTCGAACCATTTATTGCACTCAGTCTCCAGATGAACAACTTCTGCAACTTCCAAATACACTCACATGCTCCACCTGTCCTCCCCCATCCATCAAGGCAACAAAACTCATTTCTCCTTGGAGATGAAACAAGCCCAGCCTTGGGGACCAATTAAGCATTTCCTTTGAAATGCATGCGTGCTGTAGATGGCGCAGGGTGAACTCCAACCTCTGCCAAAATAGGAACCAGATGCCAGGAATGGGGGGTGCACGGCATCCCGCCACCACGGCCATCGCCCAGGAGGGACCTCAGGGAGGGGCAGCACAGCCTCTGGAGGGGCTCTGGCTAATGTCAAAGCCCAGGTTCACAGCAGCAGCAAGAATTTTTATTTTAGCCCTCACCTGTGATGAGGAATGAGTGTCTCCTGACAGCCCCACAAGCACACCATGGCTCCAGCCTTCACTCCCCTGTCCCCCTCACTTTGCGCACTTGAGGGGTCTGGCTTAAGCTCTACTTCTGCAAAGCCTTCCTGCAACGCTCATGGCTCACAGGAAAGCTTCCTCTCCCAGGAAGGGGCTACGAGTGATGCAAAGATGCAGCCCTTGGCTGTAGAGAGTCAATTACTATTAACCACCACTACCTCTTCTCCAAGGAGACTCTAGGCTTTTCTTAGTGTTATGTGTTTTCCAGCAAGCTCTCTAGAGCCAGTTGTTAAATGGCTGCAGTGCTGTGCTGATAAATGTTAACAACCAGCTCTCACCCTGGCTGACTTCAAGCTACCGATGACAGTCACTGAGCGTGGAGTTTGGAAGAGACGTGTGGAACAGAGCTGGAATGAGCTGGCATGAGCTGGCTCTAGCCCGGCACTGCTAGGTTGGGTCTCCACAACTCCCAACACTCCCTTAAGCAAGGACTCTTTCTTTTCTTAACAAAAAGAAAGGCAAAAAAACCTTTTTGATTTCCTGAAAATTAAACAATTCCATTTTCTACTTTAAAAATTACCAATTTTTTTTAAAAATAAGAATACTCAATGCCAGAAAGAGTGTTGAAGGCCCTTGTTGGAAATAGAAATAATTTGCCAAAATGTCTCAAGAATCACACCCCTTGTCAGTAATCCCGCCTTCTTAATCTACTCCGGGGTAAAAATCTAAGTGGTAAGAACTGCTGGCCTACAGATTTTGATCACAGTAGAACTTTGAATACCTAACAATTGTAGGTAACCTGATAGTTCAATGAGGGCAAGTGGCTAGATTCGGTCCTGAGTCAGTCTTTAAGATAACAGTGCAAGGGTTCTATCCCGAACATTAAGAAAAATGCTGTGCGCCCCGTAGACGTTTCCTTTCGCGGCTACCTTCCCCCTGTCTGCGGAGACTGCTCCCGGGGCCCAAGCTGGGGGCTGGGCCGTGGAGACCAAGGAGCAGCACAGCCGTGTGAGCCGCCCCTCCACCAGCGGCCCGGAGTCACGGGCTGGCCAAACAGATGGGATAAATCAAAGCCAAGGACGCTGTCCCCGCAGGCGATGCTGCTCCGCTCAATTTTCATGTGAATTTAGCAGCTCTGCATGGTTTTTAAGAACCCAATTGTATCCTGACACTTTTTAAATGATGCCTCTTTAGGTCCCAACATAATTTATCTTTTACTTAGGAACAGCTCTACTTCCATAACCATTTGGAAGAAAAAACACATGCACAGTGACTTCGCTTAATTTACAATAGTCCACACTCGGTAAAGCACAGGTGACAGAGGTTTGCCAAATGCGGATTCCATGTCAGTGGCCCATTTTGGTAAAGCGTAAGTGGCTTTATTTTGAAAGAAAATACACATTGTAAGATGGTTACCGGCGGGAGTGGGGGTGAGGGCAAGTGTGCGGATGTGTGAGAAAGAACGCGCCGGTACAACAGGCCAGAGCTGGGGTTTCCACTCACTCACCAGCCCAAAGCGCTCTGTGCTCCTTTTTTTTACTTAAAAAAGAAAAGTAAGACTGATTTCAAATTTTCCAAAAGTCCAAAAGATAATCAGTGACCAGATGGAGTCTTCACTCTCAACTCTGAACCCGGCCGTGGGCTTAGCAGATGTGGGGTCCCCTTCAGGTCCTCGTCCTCTGTCCTGAGCAAACCGCTCAATGTCGCGACCCCACTCTTGCCCCCCACATCCCTTGGCTGTTTTACCCAGGGGCTGTGAAAGTAAACGACAGTCAGAGGAAGGATGGCAAATAGTGCCCAGCCAGAGCCTAAAAGGAACGGAGCGTCATGCCCTCATCTTGTTTCATCCGCACGACCCTCCTGGCACAGGCGTATCATCCCTATGGTGCAGAGGGGAAACTGAGGCAGCAAGTGCACAGGTCCTATACACAGATCACCAGGCTAGCTGGTGAGAATTTCATGGAGAGAACAGCAGTCAAGTTCACCAAACAGAAGAAACGTTGATATTTGGAAATTGCGTCTTAGACCTGGCTATTCAGTGGCAGCTGCGGTGGTGTCACCTGGTGTGTGTTTAAAACAAAGACCCTCAGACCCACCCCAGACTTTCAGATGCAGAAGCTACATTTTAGCAAGATCCTACGGTGATTCTTTTGCACGCTGAATTTTGAGAAGCAGTGGTTAAAGGACACATTCTGTAAAGGAGGAACAAGAAAAGGCAGGAGAGGGAAAATGCGGCAGCGGCGGCCAAGACGCATAGCTCCGCGTGGCTATGGGGGCAGCAGGCAAGCCAAGGCCCCTTTTGCAGCCGGCCCCACAGAGAGCCTGCCTTGCCTGCCTCAGAACTCAGAGCAAAACAAACTTCCCCAGCAAGCAGCTCCTAGTGTGGCCCTGGGCCCGCGGCCCCGCATCTCCTGGGCGCCTGTCAGAAGTGCAAATGCTCAGCACCAGCCCAGACCCTGGGAATCAGAAACTGGGACGGGGACTCCACCATCTGCGTTTAACAGGCCTCCTGGTGATGCAGGGCACTAATGGCGCACGCTCCCACAAAGGGCCACTGTCCACTTGCAGGGCCATTTGCATTTTACTGAAGGTCTACACCTGGGTTGGACGCCAATAAGAAAAACAGCCTGCATTTGTACTCACTGTGCAAACCTCATTTCCAAAGCATGTTTTCATCTATGACCTCACCTAACCCTCACAGCAGCCACAGGAGAGAGGGAGATGGGCACCGGCACTCGGCAGAGGTAGATCCAAGCCCTGTGATTTACAGGTGTAAGCCAGGGTGGAAGGGAAGGCCGGTCCTCGGGCTTCAGCTGCCCAGCCTTGCGAGACGCTGCTGCACTGGCACAATCGCCCTCAGCGCACTGCAAGTCGCACCTACACAGCCAGCAAGGCCTTCCAGACGCAGACAGGCAGGGCGGCGGTTCTGCACAGCCCCTCCAGGAGCAGGCCCGGCGCTCGCCTTCCCTGGGGGGTCTCACCCCCCAGCTGTAGCCCGAGGAAGAGTCAGGCTGTGGGGTGGGGGGTGTGTGTGTGTGAGAGAGAGAGAAAAAGAGAGAGAGAGAGAGAATGCACTTTCAAAAAAGAAGTCCTCCAAGAGAAACCCTAAAGTGAAAAGCGAGCTCGCCCTCCTATCCCAGGCGTGCACTTCTGCAGTACGGGGTCTGCAAACTCATCTCCCACCAGGACGCCTGCGTGTAAAACTCGAGGACACAGCTGAGGCCGGCTGCGGTCCGGCTCTCAATGAGCCTGCTCTCTGCAGATGGGTCCCCAGGAGACAGCCGTCCCGGTGGGGTGCAAGTGCCTGCTATCTGTCCATCCAGAGGAGTTTTCGGTTAAGGGCCCGGTGTTTGGGGGACAGGTATAAATGAGGGCGCAGCCAGGCACTTCTCCCCGCGCCCCCCTAGGGAGTGGGGGAAAAGGACTCGCCCTCGTCACCAGCCGCCAAGTCTGGAGGTGCCCTGGAGCTCACGACTGCCACAGCGCCCAGCTCTTCTAACCCTGCTCCTGGGCTCAGGAAAGTGTCGCCACTGGCACACCTGCACGCATTCGCTCAATAATCGCTCTTTCGTTCTGCGTGAGGAAAAGACCCAGCCGCCCCGACTGGTAGCCGTGCCATTTTGGACAAGTTACTTTACCTCTCTGAGCCTCAGTTTCCTCATCTAAAAACCGGTAGTAATAATTCTCGCCGCCCAGAGTTGAGTGGTGATAAAATGAGGCTCTCTATGTAAAGTGTCGAGCCCACAGTGGATGCCCCATAAATGTTCATTTCCCCTCCCTACAGCACCGCTCTGCACTCCACGCTGCGAAAAGAAAGACAAACGCACCAGTTAAGCACGAATGTGGGAATGCACACCCCGGGTTAGCAGGCCGTCACTTACATCCATTTGCATTTCCTTCTGCAAGTACTCCAGTTTTAAAAGCTTAATATTTATTTAGATATTTATTTTTCACTGTAAATACAACACATGTTTACAGAGATATTTATTTTTCTCTCTAAGCACAGCAAATGCCTGGGGAAAATATAATCCCAAGCTCACAGGATTCATATGATTTTCTTTATGACAATCATTTTGTTTTTTCAAAAAAAAAATCTACTACAGCAATGGCATTATGCCATTGCATTTGAACTCTGATTTGGAAGGAGGAGGAAGGGATGATGGGAACCACTTCATACAATAGCCACAGGAAAAGACAACAGGTAAAGGGGTGCTTCTTGGGAAATAACATTGCATTTACTCCTCTGAATGGAGGAAACTGGGAAGGTAGAGCCCCAAGGGTCCACATCAAGACTAGCTTTACTGAACATGAGACTGATGTTTAATGAATAACACATTGTCACTCCATGGAGTAGAGATATTGGACAATATGAAGCTAGGCAGGGTGACTCGGAAAATTTTAGCACTTTAAAAAGATGTACGTATATGATCAAAGACCTCCACAGCTCAACGTAAGAGGTCACCAGTCAAATCTACTCAGCATACAGAGAGAGAAACTGAGGCTCTGAGAGATCACACATGTTAATGGCAAAGTCTAAAATAAAATACGTTTCACTGGGGTATTTTTTTCCAGGAGAGAGAGAGTTGTGGTATATGTCAGTATCTGAGAAAATAATATGAAGTGTCCTTTGTGAAGACACAGGTAAGGGGTTTCAGGTTGGTGATGTCGTCCGGAGGAGACTGGAAACCCAAGGAACCCCTCCTCCCCCGAACACCCTGTGCCACAGCCCTTGCCCTCCCAGCAAAACGGATACAGATACTCCTCGACTCAGAGGGGCTGGGTCCCAACAAGCCCACTGTGAAGTGGGAAGATGGAAAGGCGGACCACCGACGTCGTACGTCAGGGACTGCCTGTGTTGTGGTTACCTTTAATTTTTTAATTTTATTTTTACTCCTTATTAGGAAAGTGGATGCATTCAGGTTCTTAAGTGTGGGAAAGCGAAGCTGAGAGAGGACACGATTAGATTCGCTAGATCTCTGACAGCTCTGGGCAGCGGGAGGGAGCAGGGGCGCACCACGTCGGAGCTTTGGGACCCAAAGGATGGAGTCCTAGCTCCCCTAGAAGGAGATAAACTCGGGGAGCTTGCTACCTCTGAGGCTGACACAGACACGATCAGGACCCCTGGCCTTGCCTGTGATGGAGAGGTGCGAGATGGAGTCCATCGGGGGGGACAGGTGCTGGGGAGCATCTCTGGGGCCCCTGCTGGGCGCAGTGGCGGAAGAGTCTCTTCCCGGCCCTGGGACAGGAGTGAATACCTTCTGTCCCAGCCCCAGGCAAGCACTGGCCTCAATTTCAACCTCTTGACTTTTATTGCATGATCACCTTTTTCCCCTTTACTCTTATATCCTCTACTTTTTATTCATCCCTCTTACACAGTCTGCATTTTCGGAGGCTGTCTCTAGAACCACATGGGTAAAGATTAACAAAACTTCACATGACTTAACTCTTGGTGACTTTTAAGTGATAAATATCCAAGCTGAGGGTTCCTTAAGAGAGAAAAAAGGCCAAAGCCTCGAAAGAGTTGTGTGTGTATGTGGGGGGGTTTCAAAGGAAGTCTCTGGGAGAGACCTGTGGACATTCCCACCTCTGAAACAAAATGCCAATTGTTGGTGGTGCTATTTTGCCCTGGAAACTTTCACTGTCCTTACCATGACACTGGTGCTAAGAGCCTTTAGAGTTTCATCCTTGGGACAGAGAACAGACGGCCACCTCCCTCGTTTCTGTAAGTACAACCCCATGCCCACCCGTGGGCCTGGCTGACATTACCTCTGAGCCATGCGGGATCCCCGCCTCAGGCAGGGGGGACAGGGCCCCTCTGGGCCCACATGGCCTTCTGAGGTCATGGCGCTCCAACTCCCCACAGCTCTGGTATTTCTGACTCCTGGGCCTGGGGTGGGGCTGGGGGCCGCCTCCAGGCAGTCCTCAGGGGGGACAGGGAGGAATTAGGGAGAAGGAAGGAAAAGGAGGGAGAAATCCAAGCTCTGCCCTATGCCCTGGGATCCACAGACCCATGAGGCAGGCGAGAACCAGCCTAGCCGGCTCATCTCACATGGCGGGGAGACAGAGAGGGACGCAGAGAGAGAGAAAGAGAGAGGGCGAATTCCAATGGTTCTAACTCTGGGCTTGAGGGGAACCGAGACCCTAGAACCTTCACACCCCAACAGCACCCTCTCTGAACCTGCTTCCTCATCCGTACAATCTGTCCCGCCAGGAGGTGACGAAACAGCCCTTTGACTTCGAAGGACTTCAGAGCTTTTGGCAAGTATCGAGTATCAAGGTGTCAGTTTACCTTAGCAACCACAGTGGGCTCAAACCCTCATTTCAAAGAGCACCAGGGGAGCCAGGTCACTAGGCGCACGTCTCTCAGTTCCCAGACTCGCCTGCCTCCCGAGGCCACCCCCCTGGAAACCCACGGGGAAGTATATATTTCTCATTGATCACCTCCCCCTCGGTCCCAAGGAGGGGACGCTAACTTCCCTTCTGGCCTCTGACGCATGACTGCGCTGCCTTCTCTTCAGGGCCAAGTGCACGCACAGCGTCCCTGCTCGTATTTACGGCCAAGCTCACGGTTTCCGTTTGGTGGCTGAGTCTCTTCGTTGTTGTATTTTTCCTGCCAGCTTTCAAGGAGGAAAGAACTGCTGCCACGATTGCCGGGAGCTCGCCACAGAGGGTCGCCCAGGCCAGCCGGGGACGGGGTGAGGTCTGTGGGTGTCCACAGCCTGGCGGCCAAGCCCCTGCTGGGCAGCCCCTTTCCCCCCCGCAGGCTGGGTCCGCGGGGAGGCACACGCCCAGGAGCTAGCAGGAGAAGCTTGCTGGAAGAAAGAGGCAAAATGTGCACAGGGGGAGTTTTTTTGTGGGTACAAAACAACGTGGCAGCCCCTTTCCGTGGTAACACGCACCCTCGTTTGCGTACTCTTGACAACAGGGACGTTTCCCTCTCCCCCCCATCCCCACCCGCACACAGATCAGCCCCCAGCCTGGCGGTAAGGACCCGCCCAGCGCTGGTGCTCTCCAAAGAGAGCAGGAAGGGAACAGAGGGGGCGCCTTAGCTGTGTGCTAACGGCCTCCAAGGCACAGGGAAAGCACAGCCTGAGTGGGCCCTGAAGCCACGTGGGCCCCAGGCAGCTAGCCTTTCTAAGTGGCATCTGTCACAAAAGCCACATTAAAAAATATACAAATGAGCTTACTTTCAAAAAGTACACAGATCTGAGAGGCGGGCACAGGCCTGGGAAGAAGCGGGAAGCAAACCGAGCTCTGGAATAAGAATCAGACTCGCACCCTTCCACCAAGTCGGGTTTTTCAGGCCAGACGCAAAGAGAAAGGGAACGTGAATCGTGAATGCCCCAAACTCAGCTGGAGCTGCCACAAAGCCCCAGGAGGACCCGGCTGTCCTCACAATAGGCCTCAGCCTTGGGCAGCGATTAACATGCAGTGTGCGGGAAGAATGCGGTTTATTCTGCAGGGGAGGCTGGGGGTGCAGGGGGTCAGGTGGCTCAGCCTTAAATCACGCTGCTGTCAGCCCCACACAATGCCCATCCCCTCGGGCTGGGTCACTACTCAGGTTTATGCAAAATAAACAGCTTTGCTAAATATTCCCCCAGACTGGGCCCACAAAGGCCTAAAGGCAGGGGGCAGAATGCACGTGAGCCCCAGAAAACCGCTGGCCTCCTCGCCCCATGGCTTGGGCAGGGAGGTGGGAGCCTCTGTGCCCCTCACTCTGCTGAAAGCTTCTCTTTCTTCTTCTTCTTCTTCTTTTTTTTTTTTTTGATTGTTTGAGCTTTTCTTTTTCCCTTTTTTTCTTTCCTCCTCTCTCTCTCTCTTAATTCCTCCCAAGACACTGCCACGAATACTGTTCACTTATTCTTGTCTGGCTCTGACTCGCTCCCTTCACTTTCTTGAGCTACGTAAGACTTACAATTCCTGGTTTTCTATAGGGGAACTGAGCCATGAGAAATCTCTTACAAATGCTCCCAGAAAGGAACCAGTTCTCAGAAGCTCCTTGAAGACCGGCTCAGCGGAGGGGGCCAGGGGCACCCAGCAAGAATCTTAATTGTCCCAGAGCCACACCCGGGGGGGGGGAGGGGGGGGGACGTGGAGGGAACAGGCTACCAGGGTTTGAAAACCACTCTCCCTTCGGGGGCTGGGTTCGGTTCCTCACCTGGAGCCCACCCTTCTCTTCCCACTTCTGTCCAATATCAAGAACAAAAACTAAAATAGAAATGAGAAATAGAAGCCCCAACTATCCCTGGCAACTCAGCCTTCCTCCCACACTACAGAGGACAGGCTGAGACGCTGAGATCTTGCAGATGGTCGCTTGAAGACCCCTCAGTCAAAAACTAGTACCGTGTGTGCTGGGTGGCAGGACCCCGTTAAGCGGGGTCACCACCCCACTTCACACCAGAAGCTGCCCCGCTGGTTAACGGTGGTCTATCCTGCCTGGCTTCAAGTCCAAGCACCTGTCAGAGAAGTGGCATCAGCCCCATGTGGACGGGTCAGCAGCAGACGCAGAGGCAAGGACGTGAGTGCAGGTGGTTTATTCTGGAGACGATGGAACGTAGGGCACCGGGAAGTGCGCCTAATGAGGGAGAAGCAACTGAAGGCGGCTAATGAGGGGCCTGGGAACAGTCCCCACCACTCTGGCCAAGTGGAGCTGAACTCCGCCTAGACAGTCTGGCAGCTAGCGCAGCCCTGGCCAGGGACGGGGGAGCTGGGGCATCTACACACCAGTCCCGCCATGGCCATTTTTTAATCAGGGTGCTTGATCTGGGGGGTTAACTTCCTGGCACGGAGTAGCAGCAAGAGAAAGCCCCTCAGGCACAAACACGCAGGTGCAGGCTCCACTGATGGGTGGTGACAGGGGGTGCAGGGCAGGGCAGCTCCTGCCGCAAACACGACTGGGCCCGCTGGTGCTGGCCAACACCAGAGCTCACTCGGCTGCAGCCCTTGCTAGCTGGCAGGCACACTGCAGGATGTATGCACCCACTTCCCTGAGGGGCAAAACAGAGGCCCAGGCCCTGCCCAAGGTCCCACAAGTCCTTCCCCACTGCACGCCTAGCAGTGCCACCCCTGAATGGACCATGTGGTTCCCCCTAGACTCAGCCCTCCCAGAGCTGGAGGGCGCAGGCCCACCACCTGCAGAAGCCTCTCCTGAAACAAACGTCTCCCCTGGGGCTCAGGAGAACCTTCAAGAGGTCAAAAACAAGGAGGGGAAATCTTTGCCACTTGAGCAAAGAGACCAAATCTTCCCTTCTCTTCCCTGGATAGCGGGGTTGCGATGGGACGACGTGTTTAATGAACACCTGCTCAGGTGTCGAGCTTGTGCAACGTGCTGGGTTAAGTAGCCCCAGAAGGTGACACTCCACACAGCCAAGCAGGAGGTCACCAGGCAAACAGGGTGCAGGGTGGGATGGGGTGGGAGGAGGCCCTCGCCCACTGTGCCCAGTGGGGCCAGAGCCGGTCACACATGGGGTGCAGTGGAGAGAGGGGTCGCTACTCCAGGAATCTTGTCAGTCCAGCTGCCCCTAATCTCCCAGGTCTCTGTCCTCAGCACATGAGGACAGCCTGGGGGGCAAAGTCCATTTCTGCTGCTTTTTCAGGGGGGCCAGGGTGTGTGGAAGAGGGGAAGTCACACAGAAAGAGGAGGGAACCACACCCTCCCTGTAAAGGAAGCAGGCACAGACCCTCCTAGAGCCGATCCAGGAGCACCAGCTCTCCCCAGGAGAGGCCCAGGAGCGTCCAGGGTAAAGCTGGACCCCTGTCCTTCGCTCCCCCCACACACACTCAGCCTGCCCTGCTCCCTAATCTCTCCCCACTAGCCGAGGCTCAGTCATATTCTGCAAGCGCCTTCACGCGTCTGCGGTACTTGATTCAGCAAACACGTACACAGCACTCAGATGAACCGGGCACCGACCAGTGTCAATCTGTGTGCTCTGCGGAACAGGCCCTGGAAGGCAGGTCCTCTTCCTGTCCTCATTTCACAGAAAAGGAAGCTGAGGGAGAGAGAGGTTAAGCAGAACCCAAATTCAAACCCAGAAGTCACCTCTTGACCACTAGGCGATCCTGCCTCCCAAGGAATTCCTTTTCTCTTAATGCCCACTTGTTCTTCAGATGGCAGCTGTACATCACCTCCTCCAGGAAGGCTCCCTGACTTCCTCTCTCCCCACCTGACCCCCCCAGCACCCAACTGTGATGAGGGCCTTTGGGGGACCCCTGCCCCCAGCTCTCTATAGCCCACCAGGCTCCATATAAGCGCAGATGTACCAAGGGAGGCCCAACCCTTTGGGAAGCAGCATGGCTTGCTTACTTGGGGACAAGCAGTGAAGACACATGACTTAATCTACATTGCATTTTTAATTAGTTTTTTTATTTTGAGATAACTTGAGATTCCAGTGCAGTCGTGAGAAATAATAGGGAGACATCCTGTGTATCCCCTACTCACGTTGCCCTAATTATGTCTTGCAAAACTAACAGTGCCACGTCAGAACCAAGATACCGACAATGATGCAATCCATCCACCTTGTTCTGACTTTCCCTGTTGCACTTGAACTTGTGTGTGAGTGCTTTGAGCTCTCTGCAGCTTCATTACAGGTGTGGGTTCACACACCCACCACCGCAGTCAGGACACTGAACAGTCCCGTCACCAGGAGGCCCTTCCTGCTGTGCTTTTGTAACCACACGCCTCCTGCTCCACCCCTACAGTCTTTACCCCCTGCAACCACTCCTTCCTCCACTCTCCCTTTCTAAAATTTCATCATTTCAAAGATGATGTATAAATGAAATCGTACGGTTTTTAACCTTTCGGGATGGGCTTTTTCACTCAGCATAATTCCCTAAAGATTCATCCAAGTGGGCACACGAATCAGCAGTGTGTTTCCTTTCACTGCTGAGTGGTATCCACAGAGTGGATGGACCAGTCTGTTTGACCCCTCGACTACTAAAGGACAGCTAGTTGTTTCCAGTTTGGAGTTATTACCAATAACACTGTTACAAATATTTGCGTACAGGTTTTTGTCTGAACAAAAATTTTTACTTCTCTGTGATAAATGCCCAAGAGTGCAACTGCTGGAAAGAAACTGCCAGACTGTTTTCCAGAGTGGCTGAGCCATTTTACATTCCCACCAGCAACGTATGAGCAATCCTGTTTCTCTGCATCCTCACCAGCATTTGATGTTGTCACCATTTTGTATTTTAACCATTCTGATTCTGTGTTAATATCTCGCTGTTGTTTTAATTAGCATTTCCCTAATGGCTAATGAAGCTGAACATCTTTTCATGCGATTATTTGCCATTTACATACATCCTCTTTGATGAAAGGTCTCTTCCCATCTTTTGCCCATCTCTATTTAAATTGTTTCTTTTTTTGCTGTTGCGTTTTGAAAGAGCCTTATAGATTTTACACACTAGTCCTTTGCCAGGTATATGTTCTGCAGATATCGTCTCCCAATCTGCAGCTTGACTCTCCACCCTCTCACCTCGATCTTTTGAAGAGCAAAATTTTTAATTTTGGTGAGGTTCGATTTATTAATGATTCCTGGTGTCAAGTCTAAGAGTCCTGTGCCTGGCCCTGGATCCTGGGGACTCTGATTTCTCCTTTCTTCCTGGAGGGAAGGAACTCATGCCCTCTTAGGTGGAAGGTTCCTTTCTCCACCTTTACCTTGCAACCTCCCAGGAGTGGTTCAAGGTCAGCGGCAGGAAAGGGGAGACATGAAGAAACAGCCACAGAGCCACGTAAGCTTGCTGAGACCATCTCGACAGGCTAGAGTTACCCCACAGACTTACCACCTTTTTCAATCCTTTCTTGAGAGGCAGGAGCCCCAAAGGGCTAAAACAGAAGGGCCCTTTCCCTGTGGCCACCCAGTCCGCCCTCCCTGAGGGCGGGGTATGAGAGTCATTCTTCTATTTGCCTGGGGGCCTGCAGCACGCCCCCCCCACTGCCCTCACGGGGAGGGGCCCTTTCTGGACCAAGTTCACAGCCACAGAGCTAGGGCCCTGCTCACACCACCCTCCTTGCCCCCAGGGAAGAAGGAAGACTTGGCCCCTCTTGGGGAGGACTCCACTGCCGCCTTCTAACCATCAACACAGAGAACTAGAAATGTCAAAGCACTACTGACAAGCCTGTGGGTTCTCTTGGGAAACAAGGATTCACCACTGAGATTTCAGCCAATGCTAGCATGTCTGGGTCACCTTACGGACCTCTTCCAGACCCCCTGCCCCGCCGTGTTGTGAGTCCTGGCCCAGAACTAGAACCCTGGCAGTGGCAACTCTGAATAGAAGGCTCGGTAGTGAAAAACTGGTATCATCATGATAGTCAACATTTACGATATATTTCTGAGTGTGACAAAAGAAAATCCAGGATGGTTCTGACTATTGACTGTAATTAAAAAAAAAAAAAACTCATCCCCCTTCCAGACACCCAAACTAGCAGGCCCAGGTCTATATCAAACACCAGGCTCCTTAGGGGAACATGTCTGTTCTGGTCTGTGCGTCTGTAACTACTGCCCACTTCTCTCCTGAATCACGCTGCACAGTCTTTTGTGCCTCAGGAGGAAAAAAAGCCATGAAAATTAAGAAGATAAAAGTGACAGCAATGCCATTCCAAAGGAGAGAATTCGGAAACCTTGGGTTTTGCTACTAAAGCTCAGCAGTGATGTCCCATTGAGAGAACTGATAGAGTCAACAGGTGCCACAGATGTCCCAGAAAAACACCAAAAGTAAAACCAAAACATCTCTTGCTTTGCCAAACAAGACAGCAACACCACCGAACTGTGGGGTGTCTTGGCAACTGGAAGTGTTTACCCGGAGAAGCGGCTGCCCTTCCCTGGAGGGCACACGGGCCCCCCCCCACTCCTCCACTGCTGCCCTTCTCCCTCTGGGGGTCTCTTTTAGGCATCCGGCCAGATAGAAAGAAGGCAGGTGACAGAGCAGCGGCTTAAGAGGGCCCGCACAGGGCCGGACGGGGAAGCCGACTCCAAATCACTTCGGCAAACTTGAACCGAACCGCAGGCCACCGTGGCTGGCAAAACAAACAAGAGCCGCAGGCCAGGTCCTGCTAGCGACGTCTGAGCCGCGGCTGCCCGCTCCCTGGCTCGGAGTGGAGCCATAAAAGGGGTCTGTGAATGCCTGTCCCAAGCTTCTTAGCTGCCTGTCATATTGATCTAGCACCGTGTTAGGATCCCCGGCCCCTCTCAAGGACCTGGGCAAACGCTGGTATTAGCGCTCCCCTTCCTCTTAAGAGTTTGCTGAGAAGCCACTCCACTGTTTCCCAAGGAGGAGACCCCCGACCCCGACAATCCATCAAGTGAATGCAAATCGTGGCCCGGACAAAACCAGGCAAACAGCACCCCGCTCCGGAATAATGGCCTCTGTGGGAGAAGGGCGCTTCCAACAGTGATTGCTGTGTACACATCCCGCTAAATGCCCAAACTTCTGATTAGCCTCATCATGGCTTGTGTGTGCACCGCCTCTTTTGAACTGCTCCCAAGTACATGGTACAAGTTGACTCAAGCCTAACCTCAAACAGTGGCCTTCCCGGGCTTCCCAGCACCAGGGAGCTGGCTATACATAGCTCTGTTGATTATAAGCCTCTGGAAATCCACACACAGCCCAGCAAGGAAAAGCACTGTGAGAAGGTGATAATCACAGGCTCACCACTCCGGCTGGAATTGATCTAATTTGGTGAGCATGAGTTCGGGTTCACCGTGGGGAACACTCCCAGGTTGCTCGGGCCGCTTGTTTACATGGAGAGATCAAAAGCACCGCAATGGGATGTTCCCTCACACGGGCAGGCTAGGGGGCTCTGTGATGTCCACCACGTGCCGTGTGGCAGTTTGCAACAGAGCATCTGGACACCTGCTTTCAGGGACCACAGGCGTTCACTCCTCCTACAGTATCACAGGTGCCTACAGAGAAAGGACGTGGGTGTGGCGGATGAGTGTATTTCACCACGAGTTCCTGCGTCTGCGTCTTGGGCCCCGACCTCTCTTCTGAGCCCCAGATCTTTCCGCCCGTCCCTCGCACGAGCCCCGGGCATCTCAGGTGTGCCGTGTCCAACGCAGATAGGCCCAGCATCTTCTCCCCACACCTCTGCACCGGCTCCTTTGCGGGGGCCCTGTCTTGGCGAGGACACAGCCGTCTACTCGGCCAGCGTCATCCTGCAGTCCAACGTGCCCTCACGCCTGCTGGCCAGATGCGGCTCAGGGCCAGTGAGCAGGCCACCACCACCCCTCTCCAGCCCCTTGCCTCCTGCCTCAGTGCCCGTCCCAGCAGGCTGCTGGCTTCTCCATGTCTGCCCTGCCCTTTGGTACTCCTCAGGAAGGCTCGCCAAAGCACAGGGCTGACCTGTCACTCCCCTTCATGGACTCTGCAAAACAGAACAGGGACTCCCACCTCATGAAGTATGAGGCTGACATGCTTATGGGCACATGACAAGTTCTCAATAAACGGGGTTATGTCCCGTTTTCGCTTTCATCGAGCCATAGGGTTAGTGTGACCGCCATCCTCCAGCTCAAAGCACAGAGGCCTTCAGCTGTCAGGGAACAGAGACCATTTTACTTTTTAATCCTTCCCTGTGGCCTCGGGCCCGAGTCACCTTGCCCACCTGCTAGATGCCTCCTGGGCCAGCAGCTGCCTTGCAAGCTCTGTTTGGCCGAGTGGGCGCTGGATGCTGCCCATTGCTGTGGCCTCCCCACAGCCCTCTGGGGCAGCCGGCGAGACAGCCATGGGATGGAACAGGGCAGGGCCATGAGAACACTCACCGCCCAGGAGGGGGACAGAGGAGCAGGAGCCGCCTGCCCAGTGGAGCAGCCGAGCTGGGAGGGTGTCGGAGAGCGAGGCAGGGTGGGAAGGCCACGCAGGCATTTCTGAGCTCGGCAGCCAGGCGCAGGGAGCCACCCTGGGAGGCCAGCTATCCCAGAGGCGCTGTCTGAGAGACCAGAGCCACCACACTTGAAGTTAGGAGTATTTACAAAGCCCAGTGAGCTTGGCAATGTAGCTACCTCCTCACTCCCCGGGCAGGAGTCTGACATCATAGCCCTGTGACAGTGACAGTGTCTACTTACTGGGTATCTCCCGTGGACCAGGCCCAGCAGCAACTGGACATATAATCAGAGGCTTACCCTGGAGGACTCCAGCCCGCTTGGGACGCAGACTCTAAAGGACAGGAGACCCTGTCGGGACAGAGCCTGCATCTCCTACTTCTTGATGTCCACACAGTTCCCAGAAGGGAGATCTCCCCCTGGGACTGACGGGGTCCGGGAAGCCTCCTAGAGGTTGTGGCATTTAAGCTGGACCTTGAAAGGCAGTAGGGTCTGGATGGGCAGAGAGGCTGGGGGTGGGGACGGTACCTTCCAGTGAAGATGCTGAGCACTTCTAAGGAGGAGAGCCAGAAACAGGTGGAGGAGGAGCTGGGTGTGCCTAGCTGCCAGAATGGCAGAGGAAGGCGGAGTGAGGCCGGCAGCCCAGGGTGACAGCCTCGGGTGACAGCAGCCCCCACAGGGAAGTGGGGCCACAGAAGAGGGCGCCACAACCGCCGTCTGGCCCAGGTGGGTGAGCAAATGCCAGGCCTGGTCTCTAGCAGGGAGGTGCAGGCAAGGTTCGGGCCCAGGCTGTGGCTGGTGGGACGAGTACTCGCTGACTCTGCACTGCCCACTCCGGCCGGACCCCGATGGCCGTCCTAATGTCACTCGGCTTAGGGGTGGGTGAACTGCGGGGACCCAGCCTGATTAAATCCATCGTCTCAACCCGGGCCCGAGCTGTTTATCTCCATCGTGGGTGAAGTGACACCTCACAGCCGGCACACAGCTTCATTTCCGAAAAGAATGTGTGAGGGGGAAGGTCAGGAGACAGGCACAGCCGTAAATTTGATGGAAGGTTTAGCTGGAAACCCCATTAAATCCACACATGGCTCAATGCTGGGCAATGTCCTTCCTCCAAGTCTGCTGAATGGGGCCAGGGAGGTGAGGGACTCACTAAGTAATGTCCTCATTTTTTGGTGTCTCCTATTACCCAGGGGATAAAAAACCCATTACCCATAAGGTTTAGTGGCACTTGGTCCCAAGACTGCGGTATTGTCCTTTACCTAAGCTCTCCCCTTGGCCAGCACGTGCCATGCTCAGCCTCTGTTGGCCTCTCTGTCCACCCCACCATCTGTGCCTCCCGCTCCCCGCAGCCATGCCCGGGTCCCACAGGCCCTGGTCCCTGCTTCCCGCTGGGCACTCTCCCCTGCAGGGCGGGGCCCAAGCAGTGGGGCAGAGGGTTAAGTGCAACCCAGGTCAGGAGAGCCTGTGTTCTGTGCTATGAGTCCAGTGCTGGGCTGCCATGCCCTCTGGAGTGGTCCCTGCGGCTGGGCTGCCCTGACGTCAGGTGACAGCCTTGCAAAGGGACAACAAGGAACACGGGGGCCTGCAGACCCCTCTGCAGGGTGTGAACCCTCAGTCCTAAAAATCATGCCTCAACACATGCACCTCCTGGGGAGGGGAGCACAGACTATCACTTGGAAGGAAGGGAGCGGTCCTTAGAGACAGAGGCCAGAGGCACGGATCTAGAAGCTTCCTTCAGCCTCCACCACCCTCCCTCCTAGGCCCCCAGGTGCCAGAGCCTTGCCTGTCACTGTAAGTATCACCCATCCCAGACTCAGCCCAGGAACCACATGGAGTAGTGAAGATCGTGGGCTTGGGCTCAAATCCCAGCTGTGTGACCTTAGTGAACTACTGAACTTCTCTGAGCCTCGTTTTCCTCATCTATTAAACAAGATCACAGTGAAACCGACCTTCATAAGACTACCAGGGATTTAAGGAGTGAATGTAGCAAATGCTCAACAAATACCTGCAAATACATGACTTCCTTGACAGTGACGCTGGCCTCAGCATTGTCATTTCCTAGGCCTGACAAGATCGTGGCCTTTCCCATTAGACAGATGCAAATAGAAGGCTGAGTCCCTCCTCAGTATCGAAGAGACCTTGTTCTCTCCCCTTCAAAATCCCCAGCTAACCATGCTCCATGATGCCTTTTATGTGATATTCTGGGAAAGATCAAATCAGAGGGACAGAAAACATAACAGAGATTGCCAGGGGCTTTGGGAGGGGCTGGGGGAGACAGTGACCACAGAGGGACAGGATGCACATCGTAGAGAGAGGGAATAGTTTGTTCTGTATATTGATTGTACACAACTGTACACATTTGTTAAAATTCATAGCATTGTACAGTTCAAAAGGGTGAATTTTACTGTATATAAATTACACTTTAATAAACCTGACTTGAAAACAGCAAACAGAAGAGAAAGACCAGATGTGACCAGACCTGCTCTCTCAGCCCTGGAGGTGAGGAGGAGAGGGGACAACTTGGATGGCAGTTGGATCCCAACATCCAGTTAGGGAGGGATGACCAAGGGAGATGACAGAGTAGGATGGCCTGGACACTTCCATGCTCAAAGACAGCAGAGCCAGGCCTGCTGATGACAGGCCAGGGACAGCCGATGACAGCTCTGAGTGGCAACCAAAGCCACCACCCTCTCTCTGACTCCATCTTCTTCCCTCCATCTGCATCCCTCAGATTCGCAGAGCTCTGGAGGGACTCCTAGGACACACGCCTGCATTTCACAGGTGGGCAAACCAAGGCCCATGGAAGTGAAGAGACCTGATCAAGTGTGCAGGCCAGAGCAGCCAGCGCTGGGTGGAGCTGGGGCCGCCTCCTGTCCCATACTCAGCCTGAGCTCACCACCCCCGCCCCTCCCCTGTGCAGGAGCTGCTATGAGACCCACCCTGGGTCCACGCCCTGGGGTGCCTGACCCTGGCTGCACGTCCCCACTCTGTGTGACCTGGAACTCACTTGTCCCAAAGGTGAGCACCTACAAAGGTCAAACTAACTGTGGGCAGCCATGGGGACCCAGAGACCAGTTAGAAACTCACAGCCAAGTAAGATTCCAGAAGTGGGCTGGATTTTTAATTTCTAAGCTATATCCCCCACCCTGTACGTGGATAGTATGTTCTAGACTCACCCTGTAGGTTCTTACTGGCCCCTTGTCACACTTCACCCCCAAGGATCCGGACCATTGTGAGATCTTTGGATGCTGGGTCTTCACTGGGAGCCCCAGCTCCCCTTTGCCACTCCACAAACTCATGATGCCTCGGTTCCACCCGCCCTCCCCAGCTTGCTCAGGGGTTCCGAGGAAGGGGACCAGGCCTTCCACGAGCAGACACCACCCCAGCAGCTGCACTTCTGGGCGCGGTACAGGTAACTTCAGGGCTGTGTCCACCATGACAGGGTATCTGGGAGTAGGGCCCAGAGGCCCTGAACCTGAGCTACTTTTCCCGAAAGCATCATGTTCAAGGTCTTCGGACCTCTGTGTGCCTGGCAGGGTTGCCAGATGCTTTACATGAATTTGCTTAGTTAATCCTACTGTCCATCCTATAAAGCTACTCAGCCCCATTGTACAGATTCAGAAACTGAGATGCAGAGAGGTCATGTTATCATGGTAACTTGAGGTGCTGCCTTCAAAGGATGGCTAAGAAGAAAGACAAATGTCATGTTTTGCTTCCTGAAGGAAAATAATTTGCATTTTCATCCACGTAGCTGGTGGCAGTTGTGCTGGGTCTTGTGTAGAAAGGCTGGAAACTATTATTGGACGCCCCGAATTAAAGCTCGACTTCACCTCACATGTCAAAAGTTTAATTTTCCAACAAAGTTCAAAAATTAATTCTGCTCGAGAAAGACAAAAATCTAGCCAAGAGGTCCCCATTTGTAATCTCTCCATATGCAACTACCCGAGCTGTCTAACCTCGTCCTTAGCTGCCTCTGCCGCTTTTTCCTGATGTCTGGGGTGTTCCAGGACGAGGACAGAAAAACCGCAGGCTCGGCCTCCTAGGGAGGAAAGGCAGGGCTGTGTGTGTTTGTTAGTGACCACAGATGCGACCTGGCTTCCCCTCTGGAGGGCAGAGCTGGGAGCTGGGGGCGGGACAGGTGCGGAGGTGGAGCGAGGCAGCAGGTGGGAGGAGGATGGGACACCTGGGTGGGACAGGGGCAGGTAACACCTCGGAGGCCGGACTGGGCTGGGAAAGATGGGGGAGTTTAATCAGCCCTCTTGCTTTAAACCTGAATGGAAAGTAATTAAGTTTGCCCAATTCTCTAATTAAAATTCCCAGCTAGCGAACCCCCATGGCCGCGCGGCAGAAATCCACGTCAGACAGAGGAAAGGGAGAGTCCGTGTGGGCTCAGAGCCGGCCTCCCTCTCGCTGCCTGTCTGGAGAGAGAAACTTCGGCTCTCCCCTCCCTCACACCTGAGGGGCCTTAAAGAAAACTCTTTCCTTCCCTCATAGAAGCCCCCCGCCCTCCCCCCCCCCACCCCGGCTGAGGGCTGAGAGCTCAGGCACATGGCGCGGGTTCGATGCCGCACAGAGACGGGAGAAGAGGGCTGGAAGCGGCATCTCAGGCTGCTCCGATTTATCCCTCGCCTCGTCTCCAGCACGATGTGCAGAAATAGGAAATACACACACGCTTCCCTGTATGGGCACTTTAACCCGCATTAAAATCCTAGATGCTGAAATACGGCCTCTCGCGGGGCCGCCTCCCGCGCCACAGGGTCTCGGGGCTCCAAGCGCCTCGCTGCATGGGGCAGGCGCGTGCGGAGTGGAACGAGCCGAATTGGAATCTACTGGTTTTCATCCGCAAACTCTTACGTAGTCATTATGGGTTGCTGTGGGGTGACAGCACACCTGTTAAGTGACTCTGGCCTGAGATTTACCCGGGCGTCCTTCCCCTGGCAGGGCGGCAGCCAGAGGCAGGCAGGTGGCTGCGTGTCACCTGGGAGCGCTGTCCAGCCACTGCTGCCTGCTGGGGCGTGTCCATCTACATCCACGCTGCCCTCCTCCTCACCGCTATGAAGCCACCGCTCCGTGCCGCTGCTGCCCAGATCTGCCTGCCAGCCCTGCCTGAAGAAGGCCTGCAGCAGCTTCCCAGCAGGCCTCTCTACGCCACCCCGGGGCTCCCTCCCACCCACCAGAGTGAGATTCTAACACACAAGCTGCCCCCGTCCTCCCACTCACCAACCGAAATCCAAGCTCAGAAGCTGGGCACACAGCTCCCCTAGAGCATGCCCGCCGGCCCTTCCCGACACTTAGCCACAGCCACTAGGCACCCCCACCCCCCAGTCCCAGGCCCTGTCTTCCCGCACTGTCCTGGGAACTCCCCTGGGCTAGACAGTGCCCAGCTAAAGGCCTGACCCCCAAGCCAAAGCTGTCCTGTGGGGCTGGGCATGAGGGGAACACAGAACCCATAGAAAGTGAAGTCCTGCCCTTCCTGGGCAAGGAAACAGACCCACGACTGAGCTCCACGAGCTAATGCCAGGCCCATGCCCAAGCAGCCAGCACCTTCCAGATCCCACAGGGCACTGCCAGAGGGGACACAGAGGCACGCTGTCCTCTCTATGGCTGCAGACTGGGCTTCTGGGGTGCTGGGAGGCACAACTAGGCAAGAAGGGGTGAGCTCAGAGGGTTTCAGCCAGAAGAAAGATTTTTAAAACCAGAAAAATTAGACCAAGTGTGTTTTGTCTTTTTTCTTTTTGCTACAGGACATGAGTTTTAAAAATAAGTTTCATACTGTTTGTATAATTCTGTATTCTGCTTTTTTCCTTTTAATATTATACATCATTAAGATTCTTCATAAATATTTTAGTGGATTCACACTATCTCAGTCCATAGCTAAGCACTAATTTATTTAAACTTTCCCCTTTATTCAGCCAAGTCTTTAAACACCATAAAGTGACTTTACTACAACCATGATTCTGCTTAGGCAGCTCTTCTTGGACCTAATTATTTGTACGAAGAGATGGCCTTCCTCAGTTACAGCTGTTATTGGCAGCAAGAAATAACTAATACATTTGACTGTGATAACATAAGGAATAGAGAATCTGTCTTTATTTCTTCTCGGTCAGCATTTAGGAGAGAGGCTGCACACAACAAATATCTGTGGCTGAAGGAAGCACAAGCAGGTAAGCGAGTAAGTCAGTGTATAAGAGAATATTCTCCCAGGTTTGTTTTTCTCAAGTTCACAATTCTTCAGTTTCCTATTAGGGACCCAAGCTTAGCCAATACTTTAATGTACCCATCTCAATCTAAACAGCTTTTCCTAGACATAAATATAAAAGAATTTTTTAAAATAAGCAAAATAACCTTTTAATAGCAAATCCCAGTATCAATACGGAGGCAACTGGTACAACCACTTTAGACCACTGGCCATATTTATCAAAGCTGACCACACACATGCAGTTTCACTCTCAAGTGTGTTACCAGAAGAAATGCACATATATGTTCACCAAGACTGTACAAAGATGTTCATAAACAGCAAAGAATAGCCCCAAATTGGAAATAACCCAAATGTCCATCAACATTAGAACAGATCAGTATATTGCATCATATTCACAAAAAAGGAATAAATACTATTTGACAGTGAGAATGAACAAACCACAACTGCATGTAATAACATGAATGAATCCCCTAAACATAAGAAAGAAGCCAGACACAAAAGTGTACACACTACATAATTCCATTTATATGAAGAACAGAAGCAAGAAAAACTAAACTATGTGCTCAGAAGTCAGGTGTGTGGTTGCCCTGGGTTGGGCAGTGGGCACAGGGGGTTCCGGCTCATGGCCTTGGTCTGCTTCTTGGTCTGGATATTGGTTACATGGGTGTGTTCAAAAATTCACCAAGCTCTGCCCTGAATATGTATGCACATTTTTGTATGTATTTTATATTCTAAAACTTCTTTTGAAGGATGCTTGGTCATTTTTAAGCCACATCAAAATAGTTTACTTTAAAACTTTCTCTAGTCTACATGCCAGGCCCCAGAGAAACAAGCGAGTGGTGGGGGAGACTGTGCAGTGGGCCTGTGGTCCAGTCTCAGGGTGCTCAGACTGAGCAGGGCGCAAGGGGCGAGCTCGGCAGAGCCCTGGGTGCCTGCTCATGAGCAGGCCTCCCGCTCCGGGCCTGCTAGGGGCACGGGAAAGGCCAGAAAGCTGCCCTGGGTTGCGCGGGGGCGGGGGGACTTGGGCCAAGCCCCGGGCAGAGGCATCACCTGCAGACCCAGGGCCCGGGCCCCACTGCTGCCAGGCCTTCTTAGACCTCTGGCCCTCCGAACTCGCTGCTACCTGCTGTGTGAGTGACGGTCTGGCTCAGGTTCCACGGGGCCTGAAGCTTACACAATTGGGGATGCCCCTCTAAGTAAACGAATACCAAATAATGAATCTATAATTAAGCACAGGGCCATGGGAAGGGCCACACAAACAGGGCCCAGAGCGTAAGTGGCATCCAACCCCCAGTGCATCTGCCTCCACAGCATGAGTCTCCACCTGGCCAGGACCACAGGTGCCTGGCCCCGTCAAGGGCCTGCCTCCACTGGGGCCAGCCGAGCCCTGCTCCTCCCTGCTGGCCGGTGGGCCGGGAGCTGGCACACAGGGCCCTGGACCAAGGCTGTTCCCAAAAAGGCACCACCTCTGCCATCTGGCCTGCCTCTGTGTCTCTGCTCCACCCCAGCCAGCTGCAAACCCTTGCAAGAAAAGTCCCCCATCTGCCATGCCCCCATCTTATTTCTCTAGTGAATATTTTACCGTATTAAGTGATTTTTATATCTTTCCCTTGCTGAGATTTGATCTTTGCAGCTGGGGGTGTATCAGTGAGCTTCAGGGAAGGCACGGCTGCCAGAGTGGCTGAGTGAATGGAAGAACCCACTGTCATTGTGACTTTTTAAAAAATTCAGTTCTTGAATAGATTTTGCATTTAACTTTTTCCCTATATAACCAATTGTCTTAACTCTACCTACTAAATAGTCCATTCTTTCCCTACCGATTTGGAGAGCCATCCTTGCTGAAAAAGAACTAAATTCCCAATTGAACTTTTATCTATTTCTGTCCCAACACTCTGTTTTAATCACTAAAGTTTTATGATATGGTTTGGCATCTGGGGGAGCAGACATCCTGCCCACCGCAGCCCCAGCACCATCGCCTTTTGCAAAACCGTCTTGGCTCTCTGGGGTTATGTTGTAGTCCATGTGAACTTTTACAATCAGCTTGGAGAGTTCTACTAGCACCCTCCCAGGATTTGGATCATGACTGACCGCCCGGAAGTTAGAGGTAATAACACACGCAGGGGAGTCCTGAGGCAAAGAAGAAGGTGGGTGTCTGCAGAGTCTGGACTGCAACTAGTGCTCTGCAGGCGGCTGCAGCCACCAGTACTGCTGTCGGCCACTCACAGGGTTGGGTCGCCAGGACAGAAGGCTTCTATTGTAACCCTCCTTGCAAACCCTTCCGGGTCCCTATCCCCTTCTCTGCCTGGTCTCATGAGCCATTTTCCCACCAAAAAAAAGAAAGAGAGAGAGACTTTGCTCTTTTCTTTCCTTCCCTGTATACCTCTCCTGCCCTGGGCTCCAATCCCCAGGCTATGCATGCCCAGCCTGGGTCTTTCTTTGGGCTCTCCCTCTCGATTTGGTCCACTTTTTCAGCCTCCTTTGTCCACATGGGGCCTATTAGCACCCAGAGCCAAGTACGGATAGAGTCAGCATCCGCTCCACTGCGTGCTGATAGGTGCAGCACACACCTGTCTCAGGTGCCACCTCAGGAAGGGAACCTGCAGGTACAAAGTAGCCCCTGCAAGGCCTAGGCATCACCACCAAGCTCCCTACTGCCACTTATGGATGAGGAAGCAGGTTCTGAGGGCAGAGTGTCAGGGCAAAAATGTCCAGAAAGCTAAGACCAGAACCAAGTCTGCCTGACAGCCCTGAGCCTTCAGTAGTGACAGCACTACAGCCAGAGGTCCTGGAGACAAATGTCCCCAGTGTTGTCACCTGCAGGACAGATGCTTGACTGAGCTGAGGTTCCCAGGCACCAAATCCTCCCACCCCCAGATGGGGCTTCTCCCAGCATCTCCTACTCCTTTTTCTTCCTGGCCGGACAGGAGCTGCCACAGCGAGCGTCTGTTGACAAACTAGTCAGCACGCTGCTGAGGCGTCTTTCCGAGCTGCCTGCGTCCTCCTGAGCAGAGAGATACCTCATTAGCGTGCTATATTTCAGCCCCGAGAAAACAATGCATGCCAAGAGACCATAAACAACAAGTACAAATGCTACAGGTCACAGATGATAGATGCCACCCGCAGACGTTCGAGGCGGGCCTGCACACACAGATGGCAGCGCGGCCCGCGGCTGGGCACATCCGTCTTCCCCCAAACGCTGACGCAGGGAGAAGTCGGCGCGTCCTGGGCCACTGCGCCCCACCCCCACCAGCCCCTCTCCCGGAGGGCGAGCTGTTCTGCGACAACTTTCAATATATCCAAACCTTCACCATCTACTCTGACTACCGGTGCTTTTCATTATCGTCATAACTTTTCCCCCCCTTGCTCAAGTCTGGACTTGCTCCAGGCCCAGGAATTTTTCTCTTTGAAAAATAAAAGCTTCAAAACATACCAGCCAATTTTTTGAAAAGGGCTGGCCAGCCGGCAGAGACACCGGGGGAAAGCCAAGGCAAACAGGGCTCTCGCACACACCCACGGAGCCTCACAGGCCGGGCTCTGTTGGCTGGGAGGGCGTCGCTGGACACTGTCGCTCCGGCCAGCCCGGGCCGCCGCAGCCTGCGTGCAGCCGAGAGCCCTCTGGGCTGGGGACAAGGCAGGGCGGGGGTGGTTCCCCGTGGCCAGGGCTCTGCAGGATGAGCGAGGCCAGCAGATGCAGCTCGTTGGCCACAACGCGTGTGTCCCAGGCACGGCGCTGGGCCTGCGAGGACCCCAGGTAGGGAAGCCTCCTGGCTGTCAACCCCAAAGGTGACTGTGAGGAGGTATGAAGATGCTCTCTGTGGTTACAAACTCTGCAAACAGCGAGATTCCATGTCGGTCCCATTTTATAGTGACGGAGAGCGGAGCTCAAACTCTCCATAGCGTTTAGCTGGATTTGGTCGGCCGAGGAGGCCCAGGGAGCCTGAGGCTGCCAGCCCAGCCTCTGGCAGGAAGGTCAAAATGACTCTGGAGGCATTAAAAGAGGACCAAAGTGTGGTCCGAGGACCAAAGTGTGGTCCAAAGACCCCTGGGGTTCCCTGGGGCTCCTTCAGGGGGTCTGCAAAGTCAAAACTATTTTTATAGTAAGATGTTATTTGCCTTTTCTAATCTTCTTCTTTCTTGAGTGGACAGTGTGGGTTTCCAGAAGCTACCATGCAACAGACCCAATGCAGAAAAGAAAGGAGGATGCTACATCTACCAAACCAGACAGTAAAAAGAACTGCAGATCGAAAACTGATGCCATCCTTTTCTTTTTTTGTTGTTATTGTTTTGGAAAATATTTTCATGAAAATCGGTTATTTTCATTAACATGAAATAGGATGGTTACTATTATTTTAAAATGAGTTTAAAATATCTTTTAAATTTCTCAGTTTTTATTTTTAAAATGGTAAATATTAATGAATGCACATTACAAAAGCAAAAGCTCTTTGAAGACCTCAATGTTCAGAGTATAAAAAGGTCCTGACAGCAACGAGCTACAAAACGTGGATGACAAGGGCTCGGTAAGTGGACAGGACCCCTGGTCAGATGGAAAGGTCACAAGGTAGCAAATACAACATGATCCCCTTTTGTCCAACAGAGATGGACACAGGTGTGTGTCACAGGTAAACACAAAAGAAGACTGCAACTGTGCATTCCAAAATCTTAACCCTGGCTCTTTCTGGGTGGTAGATTGTGGGTAGACTCCTTAGCTAGTGTCTGTCACTCACATGCATTACTATTGCAATCAAATGACGTGACTAATTAACATTTCAAGTTTAGCCTATCATGTTCAGAAAAGCCTACTGAATAACAATTGGACAAGTGACATTTTTGAGCCCTTATTGTGGGCTAGGTACTGTGCTGAATATTTCAAGGACAAGAGCTCATTTAATCCTAACAATGTTTTACAAAACAGAAACTAAGGTTAGAGCAAAGTTATGCATCTTGTCCACAATCACTCAACTGGCAGGTGATGCAGAATCAGGACTCCTGTCTGGGCTGGCCTGTCACTAGAAGCCTGTGCTCCCGACCACCAGGCTAGGTGGCCCTCCCTGGGGCTCCTCTGGCCTCGGGGCATGGCTGTGTGCTGGGGTCTCAGCCCACCCACTGCTTGGTGCTGACCACACACAGCGCACGTGCTCACGCTGCAGTGTGAGCTTCATCTCCACTGGGCAAGGACTCCAATATTATATGCATCCTGCAGCCCCTGTGTCCACATCCAGCCTAGGCAGGTGAGTAAAGGACAGAACCAGGTAGTAGCAGCTCCTCAGCAGGGTGACCAGGGGTCTACAAGGGTGCCCCAGCCTAGGGGAGCCCGCAGTAGGCTGGCTAATCGCAGCCACCACTCTCTCATAGAACACACCCCAAATCAGAACCCAGGCCCGGCCTCTGTGGCTGGGACTGCCAATGCCCTGGAACCAAGGGCATGGCTAAGGGGCTACTGTGGGCACATATAGATCACCCCACCTCGCTTCTGTGACAACAGCTATGGGCTTGGAGCAGGTCGTGGGGGCAGTGGTCACAGCCTGGGATCATGGTGCCTCCTCTAGTCCAGCCCCAGCTGCCAGCGCACCTGCCACTGACCACCTGGCACAGCAAACTTCTTGCTCCCCTTCCCGGGCTCCCCCACCTGCCTATGCAGGTGGCTCCCATCTCCTTTGCTCCTGGCACAACGTGATGTGGTGGGTGTCATGACCAGACCCCATGAGTCCATTCATGCTCACCCTAGGAAGGGCTGGAACTCTCAGCTGATTTCTGAACGGGTGTGCTTGCTGTGGGAGTTGAGAAACATAATAAATGGGCCTGGCTCTGTTTGCAGCACCTAATTTGCAATAATATTGAAGTCTCCAACAATAACTCATTTACTCTTATAATAAATATATAAAAAAAGACAAATTGCTACATTGAACATGCATTTTCTTCACTGCAAGTAGCTGCTACCCCAGGGAGAAAGCCCTGTGCTGCTAACTAATAGTAAATCCTTTGGAAAATCATGTGTCATAATGATGGACAACCAGGGAAGGGGTATTAAATAGATTTAGAGGTTAGCTACTCTAACAAGAACAAAAGACGTCCTTTGCAAACCCACACCTATAAGAGCACAGATCAGTGATTAGCACCCACAGGCTGACAGCTCCTGGGCACAGGAGGAGAGAAAACTTCTGTCCTGGGCGGGGTGTGGCTGGCCAGGTGTCAGGGCAGAGGGGCAAAAGTGCTAGGGAGCATGGGGGAGGCCTGGGTGTGTGTGGGTTCAGGCAACAGGTCACACTCTCCAGCCCTGAAAGTCTCAGCTCCGTTTCCAAGACTCAGCCAGCCCTCACAGAGTGTCCACCAGCTCAGCTGGGTGTGGGCGTGGGGTGTGCAGGGGGACAGCTGTGACTTCGGGGTAAGGGGGCTCTGTAGGCACTCACATCAGGGGCTTTGACCTGGGTGCCTGGGGTGGCTTCCTGCAGGGGCCGCCTTCTGCCTAGAAAAGAACAGGGCTGAAGAAAAGACCTCCGCATTCTCCCACTTTTACCGGGACATTTCATGGACTAGTCCCTGAGTCTTGCCAATGTGTGTATCTAAGTGCTGGGATTTGCCTTCCTCCATTTAGGTATCCTTGCCTCAAAGACAGGGGCTGACAGCCGCATCCAAAATTCTGAGTGACTCCTGCCTTCTCAACCATCCCTTGTCTAACTCTGAGTTTCTGTGACAGCCCAGGGTCTGGCCCAGTGTTGGCACCCAGTGGCTGCTTCCCGAACTGAAGGTGGGCACGGAGGTTGCATGCGTCACGCGCCCACTCTTTGCCAGGCTCTGCAGGAAGAGCCTCCCGAGCCACAGAGGAGGAAGATGAGGCTCAAGGGAGTTAGTTACATGACTTGCAAGAAACCACACACCCATGATGACAGAAACAGCAGGCCCACCCTGGGCCCTGGGCTCCAGAGGGGAGCAAGGGCAGATGTCCATCAGGAGCAGGTCTGGTGCTGGCATGAAGCATGGCCACTTGGAGGAATTAGGGCAAGTGTTTTAGCTCAGAAGCTGGCACTGGGCTGACACAGGTGTGTCAACGTTACCCACGAGGGTCAAGTCTCAGCAGCTGTCACCACAGGTCGCACTTTGACTGGGGCCCCACTCCAAGCTCTTCCACCAATTCCCTGCGAGCCCCAAGCCAACTCACTGCTCTCTCGTGGGACTCAGTTTCCTCACCTGTAAAATGAGGGTGGCAACTGGACACTACACAAGATCTCTATTGTTTCTCACCATCTATTCATTCATTCATCCATTCATTCACCCAATGAAGGGAAATGTTTCCTCCCGAACTAATGATATAGGTAATCTACAGCCATGAAATGACTCATCCAAGGCAAGACCATGAAAACAACACTGCAGACCTCATTTTTCCCCCTAAGAATTTTAGTCTCTCTAGCATCAACTAACACTTGGTGGCTTTGTGCTCCAATTCTTGTATTTTTGTTAGATTTTGCTTTAAAACTCATTACTACATATTAACCCAACATCCTTAAACATGTCAAAAATTGGAAAACTTTGTAAAACTGTCTAGAAAGAGAAACAATACTAAACTGACTGGAGAGAGCCTCAGGGGTCCGAGCAGTCTGGAGCGCGGTGGGGGTGGAGGGGGTGGTGATGTCCTTTGACCTTGGGGAAGGCGGTTGCTAGCATTTCCTTCCTTCCTTCATATTCTGAGCCGTTCCACTCCTCTGTCTTCAGAACACAAACACAGAGATGTGGTTTCATTGCTGCTCTCTGCCTTTGGGATTGCCAAATTGTTCTTTCGCTGGCTTCCAGCATCGCACTTCTGGAAACCTTTCTACAGTTTAAGCAACACTGCCTGGTGATGGATGACTATTTTGCAACTGCTATCAGTTTACTATTTTAACCAATATATCATAAATCAGGAAGAGGAATGCAGGGCCCAACTGGAGAATGTAGCTTTTGCTCATTACCTGGGAGGATTATAGCCATTTCATAAAATCCATTATCTAGGGAAAGGATCCTATTGGCAAGGGCCAGTGAAATTCATTTCATGCTTCAAAAGTTTGTGATGGGGCTAGCTAGGGGAAAAAAAGCTAAATTGTTTGGAAGGTGGCAATAATGATTTGTTTAAAACCCACATATGGCCAAGACTGAGCTGTGTCCATTACATCAAGTGGTACTCTGTACTCAAATGCATGGCTGCCTCTGTCCCAGGGCCCAGCCCACCGGCTGTGGCCTCCCTGTCTCACCTACAGAGGGAGAGAGGGAGCCCTGCCCCAGGGGGGTTTCTCTGCCCTCCCTGTGCTCACACTGGGCTGGGCCACTCTTATCAATTCCAGGCCCAGAGATGGTCTCCTCTGTGGCCTCCCAGTCCCTGCTCTGGGCCCAGACCTGTCTCCCCACGGCAGCCAGAGCAGTGTCGCCACACGACCACCTGGTAAGTCCTTCTCACCTCTCTGAGGACTGGAACCCCAACTCTCATGACCCCCGACATCACATGCCCCGTCCTGCAATGCCTCCTGCCATGGGTCCGGGAACAGTGACTTTCCCTCTCTTCCCTGAGCTCTCGTCCTCCTTGCCCCTTAGAGGATGTCGCCTGCCTTTGCCTGCACCGTGTGGAGAGATGTCTTTCCAGCTGACTGCTGCTGCTGTCCTATTATCGGCTACCTGTGGGTTCCAGCCACAACGTCCGCCTCCTCCTCCGACCATTCCTCCTCTAGCACAGTCACACTCTGACTTGATTTGAGGCCACTGTCACCATTTCCCCAAAGGCAGCCCCAGGGCTTCACCTCTTTACCTAACTTTGTTTCTGAATGGCAAAGGGAAAAACACACTTGTGCCAGGGGCCGGCACAGTCGAGGAGGAGGTGAGGGGCTTCCTGCCTGTCCCTCCCTGCAGGTGTCAGGGAGCTGCTCCAGGCCTCGGGGCAGATACCCCCACTGGAAAAGTCCCTCCCCATTCCAGGGTGCCTGGGGCCCTGATGGCCCAGCTGGGCAAGGGCCTTTCAGATGCCAAAGGAAGGAAGATCCAAGAGGGTATTAAAAGGAAGGGGGCGATGAAAGTGTCTTCTAGATTTTGCCAAGCCTCTAGAACATTCCTTTTCAATATGATTTTGTTTCCTTCTCGCCTATACTCAACTTTCCCCAAATTCATTCCTCATGTGCAAATAACACCATCCCTGGGGAAGCCCAGTTTTAACACACACGTTTTTTCTCAGTAACTCTGAGCCGGGCTCGGCAGACAATAAAGATTCCTGCCTAGAGTCCTCCTTGCTGCTCAGATCACCGGGGAATTGAGGTGGCAAAGGCTGAGGTCTCAGAGGCTCAACTATGCCGATCTCAGAAGAAACTCCAGTTCAAAGTTCTCACTGGCACCCCAAGAGTTTGAGGGGAGAACGTTGGCTGGGAGTGCATCTGCTGCGACGGTGACTGGCTCTACCCAGCAGCCACTTAACTTTCTCGCGCTGTTTTCTCTGCAGATCCTCTGTTCCCCCTCGAGCTCTCCCTCACGTTCCTTCTCTCTCCTCCCTCCGATTCTCTGTCCACCCAGCTCCTTTCTTTCCCTCCCCCACCCTCCCCCTCCTTCCCTCCCCCTTCCCCCTCCCCAAGGCCCCGCAGAGCCCCCCTGCCCTGGTGCCTACTTATTCTCTCTGGCTTCAAACTCGGCGCCAGACAAGAGGAGGGGCGCGGAGAGGGGCGCTGCAGGCCAGGCCTGGACACACAGAGCAGTCTCATTTCCACTCATTTCCACTTGAAGTGTCGCAGGAAAAGCTGCCTTTCTCCTTCAACTTACCCAGCCCGGGGAGGGTGGAGGGGTGCAGGCGCGCAGCGCCCAGGGGGCAGCAGTGTGGGGCGGGCACTGCCCAGCTGCAGGAGAGGCCAGCCGCTGGCGGGAGCAGCGGCAGGAGGGAACATCAAGAGGGAGGCGGGGCTGTATGAATCATTTATGACCGGCCACGCGGGGGTTCAGGAACACTTGGTGGCTAATGTAAAGGCTGGTTTGACTTGGGGGATCTCATGCTGTCCGCCCTGCGTGAACCTGCCTGAGCTCCTCCTGCCAGGAGAAGCTGCTGTCCAGGACAGGGGCCGGAGCTTGGGGACCACAGTACCTTGAAATCCTGACTCTGCAACCCCTTCCTCTGCAGCAGAGGAAGAGGGGGCTGGCTGGGATCTTGGGGGCCACGTGGACCAGATGGCTTGCTGGGTAAGAAGGGAAACTGAGGAAACTGACTTGCCACACGTGCATAGCAAGGTGTGAAAAAGACATGACCAGCTCCCAGGCCACTGTCCCCTGCCACCTCCAGAAGTCTCCCTGCAGCAGCTCCCTGTGGCACTGAGAGCCACAGAGCCAGATAGTGGAGTCCCCACAGGCAGAGCAGGCGCAGGGAGGCTCCTCATGCGGGGGTCATGGGAGGATCTGGGCCTCCATGCCCAGCTAGCCTGAAATGTCACTAATTGAGTTTCAGTCTTTTGAATGAGGAAGGATTTCAGGCTGCAGAAAATCACCCAACCTTTTCCTGCCACAGGGCATGGGCACAGCGAACAAGGAGTTGGGACCTCGCCACCTCCATGGCTCACGGACCGCAGGTGAGTCTGCCAGGACCCACCCACTCCACCTGCCACGTGCCAGGTGTAAAGACGCTGCATTTTCTGCTAATGAGGGAGGGGGCAGACATCTGAGATACAGAGGGGGTCAGTGTTACTGTCATTTTTACCCCTTCTCACACAGTGACATTCTCTACCCTGTTTCCCATTTTATCTCAGGCATCAAAAATATGAAAAACAGCTCTTCTGTCCCCCAAAGGGAGATCCTGCCTTGGGTAATGGGACCAACACAAGTACAAGATGCTTAAGATTTACCCCCGGACAGACGGGAGGGAGGAAGGGCCCTGACCAGGAGGGGACGCTCAGAGTCCACTGCCCCCTTCCCGCCCTCATCCTGGACGGCTCCTCCGTAAAGGCCTGGACCCCACATGCTCCCCTGAGGCCCTCTGACTGTGACAGCCCCTGGTGCCCTCCGACAGGATACATTCCTCAGGAGCACAACCTGAAACCTCTGAAAGTCAGACATACTTCCTACCGAGGAGAAGGGAGCCTGTGGGGCCTGTCCTGAGCCGAGAAAGCAGCCCAGGCCTACACGGGCCCCCTTGGGCCTCGAGAGAACTGCGGGCGTCCTCAGTCCCACAAACCCCAGCGGCATCCCTCGCTCAGGGTCTAGGCGGCGCTGCCCGGGACGCAGCATAGGGCTGGCCACCGCCTGCTTGCCTGTCAGCTCTGCCCCTCCTTGCAAGAGGGGGTGCCGGGGCCAGGGAGGAGGCCCGGCCTGCCCGGGCACCAGGAAGGGAAGTCGCAACACAGCCCGTGTGGGCGGAACCCGGGTCTCCAGCCCTGGGCCGGCACTGGTCGAGCACCATGTACGAACACCCTCCCACAGCACACAGCAGCCCCTGAGATGAGTCACAGGGGCTTCCTGGGACAGGCGGGATGGGGAGGAGATGGCCGCACCAGACGCTGCTCCAGAGACACTTCTTCAGGGCTGTGGGGTTGCAAAGGGGTCAGGGGTTTGTCTCGGTCGATTACACGAAAAAACTTATCCCCAAAGCTCCCGGGTCAGCAAAACTAAAAAGCAGACCCCCTTCTTGGGTGGCACTGCCGCAGACGGCACCGCAAAGGCCACAGAAAGAAAACAAGGGAAGTAAACGAAACCTTCCTCAGCCCCGGGGGACTGCGAGGCCGGCGAGGCTGCAGGCTGACGGAACGGGAGCCTCCATCCCTTTCCCGACAGGGGCCCTGGCCCAGGATGACCCCTCCCGACTGGTGGTGAGGACACGGCTCTTCAGTTCAGTCCAGAGCCAGAAGCTTCTGCGGGAGTCGGGCGGCAGTTGTACGTGGGTGCTGCGTGGGGAGGAGCTCGCCCGCAGACAGTGGAGAACCGCCCAGCTGCCATCTGCGCAGAGTGGGCGCCCAGGCGGCTCCTGTCCACGCAGGGCACGAGGCCAGCTGCCGCCTCCGAAGCTCAAGCTGGAGGTAGCCAGCCCTCCCCACTCCTGTGCACGTCACCCCCAACACTGCTTGCAGACGGAAGTGACAGGGCCTGGTGGAGCAGACCCCCCATGTCATCATCACCCTTCCTCCCCTTCATCGTCCTCGGGGAGACATTCAGGGCCTGGAAGGAGGCATTACCAGGACGGAAGGGACTGCTTCTGGCCGGCCCCAGCAGCCCATGCGCCCCGGAAAGGGCTGCTCTCTGGGCCCCTCAACCACGTCCAGAGAGACCCTGCACAGTGCCTTCCACGTGCAGTGGCTGAGCTGCTCTCTGGGCCCCCTGACCACGTCCAGAGAGACCCTGCATGGTGCCTTCCACAAGCAGTGGCTGAGCTACTCTCTTCAGCCAGGCGTGGGTGCGGGTGGTTTGAAGGAATCCCTTCCATGACTTATCAGTGCCCCACAGAGAGCAAACACCATGTCGTATCTAGCACCTGTCTCAGGTAACACAGGCTGGGGGCGACTCCCAGAACCCCACCTCCAAGCCCCTGCCCCTTCAACACCCAGACACTGGAGCCCTGCCACAGCAGGACGCGCAGGCCCAGAGGCTAGAGGATGGATTGGCCCTGGGGGACCCGTACAGGAGACAGCAGACGGAAAACACCCGGTCAGGCACCAGAAGAACCCCAGCCCGACCCCAGCCCACCCAGCTCCATGCTCTCATCCTGAGGGCAGCATCCCCCCATGCTCCCCGGAAGCACGCTCCCCTGCTGTGTGTGCAGGCCCTGCAGGAGGACCCACCAGCCCTCACAGAGCGCCTCCTGCAGGCTCACGCTAGTGCCCTCCACACCTGGAACCTCCAGGGCTTCACCAGAGCCCAGTACATAGCCTCCAAGTCTAGTTGCTGCCCTTGCAGATCTGTCTACTTCTCTGCCACCCCCAACCAGGCCATTTTGCCACCAAACTGGCCTTTCCACCAATCCTAGTATGCCTGCAGACGAGGCACACACCACGCTCTCTCCTGTCCCGTTCCCTCCTGGCCCCTTCCATGACAAAGACTCCTCATCCTCTTTCTCCTCCTCCTCTCCCTCCCCCACTCCTCTGAGCATGAGCCTTCCTGGCTGGCCCACTCCGGCCTCGACCTCCTTGCCCTCCTGAAGCTAGGCTTATCTGTGCTGTTCCTGGGACATGTTAGTCCCTTTATTTCATTCTGAATACAGGCTGTTCCCACCTATAATGAGCTGTGTTCCCAAAGTCTGGCATTCTGCAAATCAGTGATTCAGAACTTCACGCATTTTTCCCCATAAAAAATAATGCAACGTAATGCGAGTAGGTTTCCAGATTGGCCGGCAACCTCCGAGGCATCCCACGGTGTGGCTGAGATACCATATGTGTGCAGTTAAAAACCTCTATTTGAGAAATACAATACTAATAACTAAGCAGGCTGAAAACCATTACGCATTTGATTAAAACAGAATAAAGAACTGCGTGTCATTCACGCTGAGTCCCAGTTACTGCCTGAAGCAAAGCAGACTCTCCTCTCAGACGCAGAGATGGCCCATGGTGGATTCCACCGCCCCGGCTGATATTACGTGACCGCAGCCGGGGAGAGGTGGGCGCCGACCGGGTCAGACCACCCTCCACCAGGGCAGCGTGGGCGCCAGCTGGGGCCGAGGCGGGTCGGGGCACCCGCGGGGTGGCAGGCAGAGTCTCGGGGAACTCGGGCAGGCTTTGTGCTTCCAGGGCCTCCCAACAGCCTCTCGGTACATCGGCGGGCACGCTGTCCTCCGCCTGACCTGCTCCCTGGGGCAGGAAGAGCCCGTCTTTAGTAGGGCCAGGGTGTAAGGGTTCTAAGCCAAGCCCTCCAGTGGCCCAACCACAGCAATGGCCCCTTCCAGGTACCCAGGTCATCTAAACTCTACGAAGCAGATGCTGTTAACACAGACGAAAACCCCAGGCTTGAGTTCTCACAGCTAGCCACAGGCACCGAGTGGAGGGGAGCTGGGGATGGCCTCTGCCTCCCTCTGCGTGGGGAGGGAAAGGGAGAAACAGGCCATGACTTCACGCTACCGAAGAGCATTAAACACAGTGGACAGCGTGCCTCTCGGGGCCTGTCCAAACGAGCCAGGGCCGGCCGCGCACTGTGGCTGGATTGTTAACGGCGCTCCTTCCCCCAGAACCCCAGCGCTCCTGCTCTGCGCAGGCACTGGGAAAGCGGCCATGAATAAGTCATTGTGCATTTCCTCAAAGATCTGAGGAGCACCGGCTTGGCCCCCTGCCTGCCCAGCACGGCGCCCTCACAGCCCACCTGCACGCTAACTGCTCTCGATGGACCTGCAGGGGCGCCCACAGCTCTCGCCCATCCGCCCCACGGAGACACGGCGGGCACCGCCCAGCATACTCCGCAGACAAGAAGACAAGGTACCCTGGCGGCAGGGCAGACGTGACCCAGGACCCCTGGGGAGCTCCCAGAGGGTGAGGACTGCCGTGTCCCCAGCACCTAGCACACTGCCTGGCACACAACAGGAGCCCTGGCAGGGTGGAGGTGCACTGGGTCCATCTGTTTGGAGGCATCTCCCGCACAGGCACTTGTTCATTCCACAGACGTTCAGCAAATGCCTTTGCGGCCAGTGCTCACTCCAAGTTCACTCCAGGTCTCCTTTGAAGCCCTCCTGCGGTGACACCTGCCCTCTATATGATAACTTCCCTTTGCCATCACATAGCCAGTCACCTGGGCCTTGCCTGCCAAAGTCGGGCACCTTTTCTTACTTGTTTTCTCCGGGAAAAAAAAGGAAGAAAGATTCGCACGTGGGCCACATCGCCCCTTCCATGGCGGCTGCACGTCTCTCTGTTCCTCCTCCCCATCTGGGGTGGTTCACCCCTCAGATGTATAATGAATCAGGCACTTGCTCATTA
>VSMD01115428.1:0-32628 GCA_008750895.1 Mirza zaza | reverse complement strand
AATTTCCATGGCTTTGTATATATTTGAGTGTTTCTTTTGTGATTGATTTCTAGTTTTATTCTGCAGTAGTCTGAGAAGATACATGGTATGATTTTGATTTTTTTCAATTTGTTGAGACCTGCTTTGTGGTCTAGGATATGATCAATCATGGAGAATGTCCCATGTGCTGATGAGAAGAATGTATATTCAGTAGTTTTGGGTACAATGTTCTGTAAAGGTCTGTTAGCTGCATTTGATTTAAAGTCCAGTTTAAGTTTTAAGTCCAGCATGTCTTTATTTATTTTTGTTTTGATGATTTGTCCCCCTATAATAATGGGATGTTGAAGTCCCCAGTTAATACAGTGCTTCTATTCATTTCTTTGTTTAGCTCTAGTAAAATTTACTTTATGTATCTGGGAGCTGCTATGTTAGGTGCATATATATTTAGGATTATTATGTCTTCTTGTTGAATTTCTTCCTTTACCATTATATAGTTACCATCATTGTCTGTCTTTACCATTGTTGACTTAAAGTCAATTTTATCTGATATGAGAATGGCTATGCCTGCTTTATTTTGGTTTCCATTTGTGTATAATATTTTTTCCATCCTTTCACATTGAGTCTGTGTGCATCTTTGTGGTTTAGATGTGTTTCCTGGAGACAGAAGACACTTGGGTTGTATTTGTTCATTGGTTCATCCAGCCTATGTCTTTTGAGTGGAGCACTCTGACTGTTAACATTGAGTGTTATCAGTCACTCTGACTGACAACATTGAGTGATATGTGGGATGCTGATCTGTTCATCATGTTGGTAGCAAGGTGATACTGGCTTGTACTACCTTATTGTTTTGTTTTTCCTCTTGTGGTACTGTTTTATAAGAGTTGTGAGTTTTAGGGGGTTTTTTGAGTGATTTTACACTGGTGGTTATCTCTTGTGTTGATTCATGTATAATGCAGTTCTGAGTATTTCCTGTAGGGCAGGTCTGATCAGAACAAATTCCCTCAGTATTTGCTTGTCCGGAAAAGACTTAATTTTTCCATCAATGTGCAGCTTAGCTTTACAGGATATAAAATTTTAGGCTGGCAGTTGTTCTGTTGAAGAAGATTGAAGATGGGGCCCCCAAGCCCTTCTGGCTTGTAAGGTCTCCACTGAGGAGTCTGCAGTTAGCCCAATGAGTTTTCCTTTGTATGTTAATTGTTGCTTTCATATTGATGCTTGCATTTTGACGTTGGCCAGGTTGATTACTATGTGTCTTGGAGATGTTCTATTTGCTATGAATCTTCCCGGAGAAAGCCACTGGGAAGAAGCTGAAATGGCCTCACCAAACCAGAAAGTCTGTTTGGGGGAAGGTGCTGTCTGGGTTTCACAGACTAGCTACTGGAAGTGAGTTTCACTCTTCTCCCTCCTCCCCTGCCTCATGAGTCTCCTTCCAGTGTCTGGTTGCACATAGGTGCCTGAACTTGCTGAGCTTGCTGGCAATGGTGCTGCAGATTGGGAACTTCCCTGTTCAAGGTCCCAACCCAGACTGAAAGTGTGGCTTTCCTATGGGGGGAGGGATGCTTCACCAGTTCACTGTGGTCCAAACCCATGCTGCACTCTCCTGTCAGTTCTGCCCACATGGGTTCCCTTGCCTCCTGAGTTTAGTTCTCAAATATCCTTTCTGTACCTCCAAGCAACCTGATCAAATCAGCACACAGGATCCAGCCTGTGTGTCTGTCTCACTGGCTGGCATCTTCAGGGAGTGGTGGCAGTCAGGGAACTCCCAGACCAAGCATACCTAGGTCCACTGCAGGCCCTCAGATTCATAGGAACACCAACACAGGGGAGAAAGCCACTTTTGAGAGTCTCAGCCTAATGGTCCCTCTCAGCTGCAGTGGGTGGAGGAGGGCCAGGGGAGGAAAAGTGTCTAAGTGGAAGAGAGCCAGCACTCCAGCCTTTCTAGTCCCTCTCCCTGGAAGAAAGCCCATATGGAATGTCCAAGCTCTGGGATCACAGAAATTCTCTAGGGCCCACTGAAGTCCAGACAAGAGTTTGGAACTGTCTGTGTGGGAATAGGGGATGTGAAAACTGAAGGGCTAGAGTTCCCTGAGGTGGACAAAGGGGTAATCTGGGTAGAGAAGCAGGATGGCACCTGCCATCTTGGCTCTAGATCATGGCTACAGGGAGTGACCCTGAAGAAGCTGGAAGACTTGAGCTTTATTTTCAAGATTACAGTTCAGTGGTTACAGCAGCCCTTGATGTAATGAGGGTGGAAAAGTTCCTAAACCCCTCGGAGGACCACTGACTACCAGAGGTGTGTGTGAAGGAGAAACAACCCCCCACCTACTCTCTTCACCATGCTCCAAGCTTCTCTGGAGTTCATCTCTACCAATATCTCTTTTCTTCCTGTTCTGCTTTATAACTTCTTCCCATGATATCTCCAGCAGGTTCTTGAACCTGCTCCCCCGAGCTACACCTGAGTTGTGTGCTTTTCCCTCCACCCTTATCCAAAACCCTTCCTTCCCTCTGGGATAATCTGGCAGCTGATGTCTCTAGTCAGCCACCTCTCCTCTCTCCAGGCCCTGTTTCTTAAAAGTTTTTGCTTATTTATCTTTTGCATTTAACTTCAACGTTGCAGAATGAGTTTAGTAATGCAGAATTGAGAATTGCAGAATAAGTTTAGTAATGTCACAAGATACAAGCTCAATATAAAACATCAACTGTGTTTCTACATACTAGCAATAAACCACTGGGAATTAAAATTAAAACATAATATATATTATTTTCAATAGCACAAAAAATTCTTAGTAATAAGAAATAATTGGTATTGCCAGATTTTTAAAATTGCGCTTATTATAAGTAAATAATAATATTCATTGCAGCGTTTATTTCCCTAATGACCACTGATGGTGAGCATAATGAGAAATAATTACACACCAATATATTCAGGATATGTTTGCTTAAAACCACAAAATACTGATAAAAGACGTTAAATAAATGAAAAGATATACAATGTTCATTGACTGAAAGATTCAATATTGATAAAATGCCATTTCTCACCCTTTTAACCTATAGATTCACTGAAATCTCACTCAATCAACCCTCAAATCAACCCTAACTCCAGACTAATTTTCTATAGCTCTAGACCAGCTAATTCTAAAATTTAAATGAAGGGGAAAAGGATTTAAAATGTCCAAACAATTTTGAAGAAAAAGAATAAAATTGAAGAACTCACACTATTTGATTTCAAAACATATTATAAAGCTAAAGTAATCAAGTTATTGTAGCATTTCTGAAAGAAGAGAAACAGATCAATGGAAATGAGAACCCAGGAATATAGTTGGAACCAACACAAATATGGTCAAATTAATTTGATAAATGTACAAAGGCAATTGAATGGAAAAGGCATAGTTTTTTTCTTAAAAAAATGGTTCTTAAACAACTAGATATTATGTGCAAAAATGAACCTAGACTTACAGCTTATCTCTTATACAAAAATTAACTCAAAATGGATCATATGCCTAAAATGTAAAACATAAAACATTAAACTTTTAAGAGAAAATATAAGAGAAAAATTTTTGTGACCTTTGATTAGGTAATAAGTTCTTAGATATAAAAGCAAAAGTAGAATCCACTAAAAAATATGATAAATTGGACTTCATCAAAATTTAAAACTTTTGCTTTATAAAAGAGACTATTAAGAGCATGAAAAGACATGCAATTGACTGGGATATAATATTTCCAAATCACGTTTCTGAAAAAGGACTTGTAGCTAGGATATATGAAGAACTCAGAAAACTCAACTATAAGAAAACAATCCAACTTTTAAAAATAGCAAAAAATGATTGAACAGACACTTCACCAAAGAAGAAATAGGGATGGCAGTTATGAATATAAAAAGATGCTCACCATCACTGGTCATTAGGGAAATATAAATAAACGCTGCAATGAATATTATTATTTACTTATAATAGGTACAATTAAAAAAAATCTGACAATAGCAATTGTTGACAAGGATGAGGAGTTAAAAGAACATTTCCAGTGGGAATGCAAAATGGCGCAGCCAATTTGAAGAAGATAGTGACATTTTCTTATAAATTTAAAAGCATATTTACCATATGACTCAGCAATCTCACTCCTAAATATTTATCCAAATGAAATGAAAATCCATATTCATGTACATGAATTTTTATAGTAGAATTACTGATAATTGTCAAAAACTGGAAACAACCCAAATGTCTTTCAAATTGAGAATGTATAAACTGTGGTACATCTATACAATACTACTCAACAATAAAAACCAACAAATTACTGATACACACAATGGCATGGATGAATCTCAAATGCACTTTGCTAAGCAAAAGAAGCCAAACTCCAAAGAATACAAACCATATGGTCCTACTTATATGACATTCTGGAGAAAGCACAAGTGTAGGGATAGAGAACAGACGAGTAGTTGCCAGGAGTTACAGGTTGAGGGGTTAGCACAAGAGAATTTGGAGGGATGGGAGAGATGATAAAACTGCTCTGTATCTTGTGGTTACACCACTTTATGCATTTGTCAAAACTCATGGAACTCTACATACACACACACAAAAGTGAGTTTTACTTATATAAAATAAAAAACAAATCTTAAAAAGTGTGGGGAGCTGGGGAGATGTGTGAAACTGTTTAAGAACAAAAAGGAATCAGCAGCCCTGAATTTTTTTTGTGAATCCAATAACCTATGGAGTTCTTCAGTTTATCTCTTTATGATTTTTATGTTGCTTTAAAATCACTAGTCAACAAGGTTATAGCTCTGGTTTTCATTTTATCCACAAAAATAAAGAGGTCGATTGGCGTGAAAAGCATGAGTTCTTTTGCTTTATCTAAAACAAAGCCTGATGCAACAAAGCAATTTCCATGGTAATGACACTTTTTATTCAACATTCAGACAAATAACTGTATAAAATTGCATAGTTAGATGACACAGAATGTGTAGATGACAAGATTAATCCAGGCCTTTAGCCAAATGATTGGTCACTTAAAAAAAATTCCTTTATTTTTCTACGATCAAAGTCATTCTCTCATTCTTGCTCTTGCCCTCCCCACAGTGAGAAGGGGGAACCCGAAGGCCTTTTTCTAGCTCTCAACTCTTACTGAAAATATAATGGAGAGGGAAAGTCATCCAAAACATCTTGTGGTGAAGGGGTCCCACCACTACCCATGTCTGGGCGTTGAATGTGTATGTGGTTTTGTTTCGGAGGGGTTAATTAAAGACGAATAGTCAATGAGTTAATAAATACTACTCTGCTTTGTCTCTAAAAAATGAATTTAGAGCAAATCTTAGAGATTAATTCAACTTCTTGTTTCAGAGATGAAAAAGAAATGGCCCTGTAAGTGATCATACAACCGGATCGTGGCAAACCAGAACTAAAACCCTGATACTCTGCTCAGGGCCAGCGTCATGACCTGTGACCTGGGAAATCTCATGGGACCTTGGGCTTAGAAGGACCTTGCTCTGGATTTCTGTCTTCAAATTCTTAATAATTTTTGAATAAAGGACTCCACATATTCATTTTGCATTGGTCTTGCAAATTATGTAGCTGACTGTGACCCTACTCCTCAAAGATTGTTTCATAGAAAGAAAACTTCATACTCCATCCAATAGAAAGAAAAATTCAAGAGATATGGGGCTTTAAAAACAAAAAAAAAAATGGGCAAAGTTTATAGGAAGAAAATAAAGTTCTTATGTGTCCAAAAGAACATCAGCCAGCATAGGACTAAAAGTGGCTTCATGGAACATAATACAGGTCAACCTCAAAAAGTTTCACTGGAGCCCAGCCCAAGTTCCCAGGAAACCACTCATAAGCAGTGATTAAGTGGGACAGGGATAGGAGGTACATCCAATCTAGTTATATAATTAACCTGAATGTCCTCTTACCAACAAGGCCTTAATAGAACTGACCTGTCTTCTCATGTGAGAACCACACACACTAAACCTCTCACCACATGGGAAAAAAGCAACTTCTACATTAGAGATTGTCAGGAGGTGTTTATATGCTGAAGTACACACAGCTTTGCCATTGGGGAATTTGGGGTGTCTAATTATAAGAAATGTTACCCTGGGCAATAATACCAACAAGAGCACTGGGAAACCCAATCTATTTGGCCATTACCGGTGTTAGAAGTATTTGCATTTGATAGCAGTCAGAGATTCTCTGATCATTAATTCCTTTCCTTTAGCAAAATTATATTTTTAGTGAAACAATAGAAAGATTTGGAGCCTTAAAAGCATCAATCCAACTCTAAATCCCAGTTTTACCACTCACAGTGTCATGACTGGCAAGTTATGTAAACCCTCTAAATCTCAATTGCTTTATCTGTAAAATAAGGCCCACAAACCTACCTTGTTAAATTTGTTAGTTTGTAAGAATTTGCTTTCCCCAAAGAATGTTCCACACAAGACAAATTCTGGAGTACAGTAAAAGGGATCTATAGGTCAAATAAGTTCAGAAAATAATGGGTTAAAGAGATCAAATTGATTTATTTAATGTACAACCCATCATCATTTTGAATATACTAATTTTTTTAGTGAATCAACAAGAGGGAGATAGAATTTATGCTTAGGGCTCAAAAGAATAAGACAAGCCTCAGACTGGAAGAAAATATTTGCAAAAGACATATCTGATTTGAAAAAAAAAAAACTGCTATCCCACATATACAAAGAGCTCTTAAAATTCAACAGTAAGAAAACAAACAACCCGATTAAAAAATTGACCAAAAACTTAAACAGACACCTCACCAAAGAATTCATACAGATGACAAACAAGCATATAAAAAATTTTCCATATTCTATGTCATTAGGCAATTGCAAATTAAAACAACGAGATACCATTACACACCTATGAGAATGGACAAAACCCAAAACAATGACAACATCAAATGCTGGCAAGGATGTGGAGCAACAGTAACTCTTGTTCATTGCAAGTGGGAATTCAAATCATACAGTCACTTTAAAAGACAGTTTGGGGCTGGGCACGGTGGCTCATGCCTGTAATCCTAGTATTCTGGGAGGCTGAGGAGGGAGGATCGCTTGAGGTCAGGAGCTAGAGACCAGCCTGAGCAAGAGTGAGATCCCATCTCTACTAAAAAATAGAAAAAAAAAAAAATTGCTGGATGTGGTGGCATATACCTGTAGTCTCAGCTACTAGGGATACTGAGGCAGTAGGATTGATTGCTTGAGCCCAGAAGTTTGAGGTTGCTGTGAGCTAGGCTGACACCACAGCACTCTAGCCCAGGCAACAGAGAGAGACTGTCTCAAAAAATAAAATAAAATAAAATAAAATAAAATAAAATAAAATAAAATAAAATAAAATACAGTTTGGCAGTTTCTTGCAAAACTAAACATACTTTCATCAGATAATCCAGTGACCATGTTCCTTGCTATTTCCCAAAGGAGCTGAAAACTTATGTTCACACAAAACCTGCACATAGATGTTTACAGCAGCTTTATGTTTATAGCTTTATAGCATAATTACTAAAACTTGGAAGCAACCAAGATGTCTTTCAGTAGAGGGATGGATAAATAAACTCTAGTACACCCAGACAATAGAAATATTATTGACTGCTAAAAAGAAATGAGGTACCAAGCCATAAAAAGACAAAGAGGGACCTTAAATGATATTATTACATGAAAGAACTCCATCTGCAAAGGCTACATACTCTATAATGCCAACTATATGGCATTCTGTAGAAGAAAAACTTATGGAAACAGTGATCACCGTGATCAGTGATTCACAGGAGTTGGTTGAATGGAAGAGATGAATTCATGTAGCACAGAGAATTTTTAGAGGAGTAAAGCTATTCTGTATGATACTATAATGGTGGATACATGTGATTTTACATTTGTCTAAGTCCACAGAATGTACAACACCAAAAGTGAACCTTAACATAAACTATGGACTCTGAGTGATAATGATGTGTCACTGTATGTTCATCAATTGTAACAAATGTCCCACAGTGAAGTGGGATGTTGATAGTGGGAGAAGCTATACATATGTGAAGGAAGTCTAGATATATGAAGAATGGAAGTCTGGTTAAAGGCAGTAGATATTTGACTGGTAGTCAACTGAGAGTCAAATTAATGGGTGAGAATTAATTTCCAAAATAAGCCTTAATCTCATTAAAATTCACCAAAAAATTGTTCAGGCACACTATCAGGAATGCTAATCTTCTAAAAAAAAAAAGTGGTTATGAATTTCACACAGAAGGGTTCTATTTTGGGCCAGGTTTGAGCAACTTTTCTTTTACAGTATGCATAAAACTAACAAGAAAGGCAAGAAAATCACTACCATAAAATGCAGGACAGTAGTTACCTGGAGGACAGAGGGAAGGGGTAGTGTTTGGGAAGAGACGCAGAGGGTTTCGAGAGCACTGTCCATGTTTTCTTGTGTGATTATAATTACACGTGTGACTGCATTTTATTTATTCATTAAACTGCACATTTATGTTGGGGGTGTTTTTCTATACATGTGTTATATTTCTTGATTTGAAAGAAGGTAGTAAAATAAAGGGTACATGAAAATCGGAGCCACAGAGTGCATAAGTGATCTGGATTTCTCACACTTGCATGAAACATGTTACGTGAATGCAAAATTTAGAATATAGAGCCTTAGGGTAAAGCTAGCATCTCTAGTCCTCCAAAAAGCATACTTCCCCATGCCGCAAATGGGACTCATCATTTAGACCTCTCACTGGCAATTAACTATGAACGGCCTCACAACCATTCCTGTACTGTTACTTTCCTTTAACATCTATATGCTTTGTCTTCCAGCTCACAGCCTGGCACAGTTTCCCCTTGATGACATGTATTGATAAGAAACAATACAGAGTTTAAGTGTGGATCCCATATCCAAACAGGTCATCTTAAGGCAATGCTCCAGTATTTATCATCATTTCTAAAACACATTTCTCCAGTCCAGCTCTGAGTGTTAGACATGAAGCCTCACGCCTCTCTTCTAGTGATCAGAAAACTCTCCTACGCCTTCTACAGACCCAAACACTAGTGGTGATATGAGAGCACTTGTTATTCAATTATATGGTAGCTCCTCTAGGGACTCATAAGGACTTTGAGACTTAGAGCTTGCTGACCAATTTCTGTGCGGACAAAAAACAAAAAATGGGAGAAAAAAAAACAAACAAACCAATATCATGGATGATGGTCCATGGATGATAGTCTGATGTAGAGTAAGGACACAATTACCTTATTTGCACCATTCTTGTGAGGGATGGACTTAATTCTGCCCATGAACTGCTTTCCTAATATGAATTCACTTTGCAGTTTCCATTCGAACCACAGAGCTCAATCATTCTTTCAACAAATATTGTTAAGTATCTACTACGTGCATATTGCCATGCCAAGACACAATGATATAAGACATCCTGAATTTTCTTTTTTCTCCCTGCCAAACACATTTTCATTTTTTTGATAGCTGTTATCAAGGCAGAAATACACAATTCACTAATTAGCAAAGAACCCTTCCCTTTGTGGCAGGATGTTGCAACCAAGGCACCAAAATATAATAGCTATGACATTGCAAGGCAAAGTGCCAGGCCAAGATGCAAATTTTCAAAAGTAATAGTTGAAAAATGATAACAAAACTCCAAGATCCCTCACTTGCATACAGGGCATTAAAAAATGGGAGAAGGATAGGGCCTGGGAAGAAAGTTTTCCTTAGAAAATGCTATGCTTTCGCCTCTCTCTTTTGCTCCCAGAAAGTGTGGGAGAAGTACTAGCTCTTCAAACAAAGTCTAATGAGAGAGATTTTGAGCATATTACTCAGAGGCTTTCTAAAGAGGATTTCTGTGGAGAAGTGGAGAAAATTCTTGATGTTTTATGAGTCTATCCCTTTCTAAGGGAAAAGAGAGTGCTTCTTTCTTGACCCCCATCAAGAGAAATTAGACTACAAAGAGAACACTCAGAGAACTTACCATTAATCTTCTTCTGTTAGAGAGGATCCCAGTGAACTGGTGTCTGACGCCTGCCTGGAACTGGTGTCTAAAAAGCAAGAGATAGATTGGTTTGTAGTTTGGCAGTCGGAGGAAAGAAGGTGGTCCTGCATTTACCGCATGTACCGAGGCGGAGATGAAGCAGGATTCCAGATTCCCACAAACTAGATACAGGGCACATACAAATGAGAGCCAGCGAACTAGGTTGGTCAAAAGAATTTCCTAGAAGAAACCGAAGAGAAAGCCTCAGATTCCAAGGTAGCATACTGATGTGTCTCCCTGTTTCTATCTTTGTCCCCCTCGGTGTACTTTACCTCAGAAGTCAAATATTTCCACTAGAACATAAGGCAGGTCATGTAATTCCTCTGCTCAAAACTCCCCAGTGGTTTTCCATGCATGGCACGTGGAGTAGAAGCCCAGGCCATGCTATTACCTGCAAAACCCATTAGCCTCCGTGCTACCACACCCTTCTCCTTCCCCCTTCTGTTCTCCATGCCACAGATACACCGGCCTCCTCTTCTTCCTCGCACTCCTCAGGAACACTGCACTTAGATTCCCTCTACCTGGAAAGACTCAATGTGTTGGAGACTTTAGCCACCTTGTTTCTGAGGCCTTCCCCTTTAAAATGTCAACCCTTTCCTTTCCCAAAACTCTCTATGTCCCCTTTCTCGTTTTATTTATTTTTTTCTCTCTAGCTCTCATCACAGTCTAATTTACTATATTATATATACACACACATATAGGTATGTATATTATGTAGATATGCATAGTGTGCATATATGCATATAATATATATATATGTGTATGTATATGTTATGCATATATTAATAAAATATGTATATTATGCATATACAATAATACTTATAGTATAATTATATCGGTGTGTGTGCGCATGGATGTGTATAAAATCTCTCCACTGGAAACACAGTTTCCATGAAGGCAGGAATTTTTATCTGTTTTGCTCACAGCTGTGTACTCAGGGCCTCTACCGGTGCCTGGCACAGAATAGTTGCTCAATAAATATTTGTTGACTGAATGAATGCACTTTAATAAAATGTCTGTGAATGACAATATTTCCTAGGTTATTGTTCCGAAGAGGCGGCCAAAGGGGAAGAAATAGAAAACTCCAGAACAGGAAGCCAGCAAATCCACACACAAGTTTGCTGGATGCTGTAGGGCTTGGAGCTCCCGTTCCTTTGTTTTTCACATGCCCAGTGCCCAGATATCAGTCAGCAGTGGTCATGATCTATGTTTTTCCCTTTTGTTTCCCTTTTGTCCTTGGTGTTTAATAAAAAAAATCTGCAACTCCATCATGAGAGCATCATAAATCACGTTACACAGTCTGCTTGGGCAGCTCTGATAGAAACCTCCTGCGCTGGACGTGAACTCAAGCAAGCCAGGAAATGTTTCAGTGGACATAAAAGCCACGGGAAAAATTCTAGGGCATGAATCATGTGGGGTTTCAATTTCCCTGATGCCAAGTATGATAACTATCATGGACTCTAAGCAGTGTGGAAAATACATGTTTTTCTTTAACTTCAAAATGTTCTAGAAATGTGTTCCTACCTTCAAATATCCTGGGTCCAGAATTCAAGAGTGACAGAAGGCAAAAGTTGTCAGGTGACAAAGGAATGGAAAGCGGGAAGATTGCAATGTTAAAGCTGCCTTCTTACCACCCCTGATGCATGACTGCAACAGTTTCTTTGAAGATAACCAAGAAATCCCACGGTTGTAAGGGAAAAGGAGCAAAGAATATTAAATGAGCTGAAGAATATATAAATAGAAACTTAGATCCAAATCTGCTTGAAACACACACACTCATGCACACGCATGCACATACATGAAAACACATGGTACAGAACACTCATACGCACATGCACAAACACATTCTAAGGTCCTCTTATTCCAATAGGTCACAAGAGAACCACAGCCCTAAACCTCTCAGATTCTCTCAAATATCATGGCCTATTACATACATAGGAATTCATTCATTCTCCTATGCACTCCTCTCAACCCATTTGTACACAGTGAGGACTGCAGAAAGTTGAAGTTACAAATGAAGATGCGGGAGGCTTTCCCGAAGCCCTCTGTTCATGATTTTATCCATGTTATTCCTTTCAACCATAAGTGGCTCCCCTCAGCTTCGGCTATGAAAATTCTATCCATTCTGCAGATTCTAGTTCTGATTCTCCTCTTTCAATACCTTTAATAACTGACTTACTTGGACAATTCCCTCCATCCAGTTATTCCCAGAGAAAGCCTCTGGTAGAGTCAGTTATGGAGGGACTTTTATTTTAGATCTTGGCAAAGAATACATCCCCTTTACAGAACTGCAGAGTAAAACAGTATCCAGCTCAATGTTTCACAAACTGTGCTCCAATTAAAAATGTTTCATGATTCTTCAAAAAATCAAACCCAAAACCAAATAAAAACAAAAGAGAGTCCATGGTCAAATAGTATTAGAAAACCCTATATACTCTATCTTGGAGATTCATAGTGAATATTAGCATAGTAAAGACCCTGAGAATCCAGAGGTAAAGAAATGTGATTAACTTGGTTTAACCTAGTATTTTCCAAAGTTATTTGACCAAATTTTCCAGTTTTCATATATCAATAAACCTTTCTCAGAAAGCTAGTTTTATGAGGAGCACAGCGTAGGAATTATTGATCTAATATAACTCCCTCAAAGGAAGAGGTGATGAAATTGAGGCCTAGAGAAGTGAAATAACTGAATTAAGACTGCACGCTAGTTTGTCGAAGAGCCAATAATACACCCCACATCTCCTGTATTCCAATCCAATGCTCCTTCACTATATCACTATGATCAAATTATATTATAGAATGGAATTGTAGGCTTAGGACTTTTATTTTATATCTTGGCAAACTTGTTGGACATTGAAATCCTTTTGGCAGTATTGTGCTTTGGGAAGAATATATTATAAACACAAAATAGATAAAGCCATTTTTTAGTCCAATAAAGAATCCCTATGTATGTAAAAAAGAAATTAGTGAAAGTAATATCTGTATAATCCCTAAGGATCAGAATTCATACTAACAAGTTGAATTTACAAAATTCTGAGATACCCTATGAACAAGGTGGTTTAAAAAAAAAGTTCAGAATTATACCACAGTACTACAGTAGGCACAAATATTAAAAATAAATAAATCTCTCTCAGGGTGTGCTGTATAGTATTTGTTCCCTTACCACAAATATTTGAATAAAAACAAAACCAAAAAGGATATTTTTGTTGAATGAGATCTTGTCATTTGTGGCAGATATTGCCGATTGCCCCTCAACAGCTTATGCTGTTTCCAAAAGATAAACCATCATTGGTCCATGTCAATTTTGATCATTCTAGCTGCATTTGCCAATACTTTTAAAAGTGGATTTCTACTGGCCAATATATAAGGAAAGTCTATCAGGGTTTCTGGAGAAGATTTTTACCCCCAGTAAGAGGGAAGGGAGTGGGTTAGGCCCACTTTTTATATTTCCTATATTTTGTGTGCATTTGTAATGAGGGAGTGATGTCTGATAACTGAAACCATCTTGACACCATAAAGAATTAGTCTGAGAACAAAAGCTAATACGTTGAGGCTGGCAGAACAAGAGGATGGGGAAGGACTGGCCCGGGCCCTTGATCACATCCCTGAGGTACTGAATGAACGGTGGTACCCCTAACTCCAGGCCTATAATGTGAGATAACAAAAAGCCCATTTTGACTGATAGCATTTATGATCATCCTCCCTTATGCCCTCATTCCAGTTCAAGACTGAGCTACATCTTCCTTTCAGTTATGGAACAGCAAGATTTGTTCTGCTAGGTCACACATATGTGTCACTTTCTGGTTGAAACCTCTGTGCTAGAGCTCTCTGCCTTGCAGTCTCCCCAGGCTACATCAAGAGCAAGTCTTTTAACTTTCCCTCGGTTGCAAACATCCACTTAGTTCCCCTGTGCTTGGTTACTCCCTTCCATCAGCTCTCCCCAGGATGCTCTCTGCTCACACACGGCTCCCCAACTTCTTTCTTCTCTTTTGCTTCACTCCCGCAGGTCTAGCTTCTCTCTGTTTCTGCCTTCACTTCCAGAAACCAAGAGTTCTCTGCAAGTCTGCAGTGTCACCCTGAGGCAAATATTCAAACACTTACGATCACACATTTGCTATATACGCTAACATCTACCACTCTTCTCCAACTTCACAGACTGAAGTTCTCTGTCCTTCCCACAAATCAGCACCTTGCATATTTTAATGAAAGCAGCAAAGACCAATTCACAGTTTTACCCAAGGCCTCCATGTCTTAATGAGACTTCTAGGTGACAGAGTAGCCAAGATTATTTTGTATCTACTGAAGTGCCTAGGAGTACATGTATCTGTGCTCAATCACTATTTTTCTGATTAACTTATAAAAAGTAGGCCTAGTTAATTTATTTCAAAAAAAAAAAAAAAAAGGTCAGAAAAAGACATTTGGTTAGTTGAAAGACATTTGGTTAATTTGCCTAAATAAAATGACCAGAATTAAGTTTTATGGATGCAAGGGTATTTCAACAATTTCAGAATTGACATGTTGAAAACATGAGAACCTTAATTACAGCATCTCATATTTGTACCATGTTTTATGACTCACAAATACTCTTTGTTTCTATTACCTCATCCAAGCATTCCTCATGTGATATATCATTTTTAGGTATATCAAGTTTTTATGACATTGGTAAACAATTTGAGAGACGGCGTATGATCAAAGGTCACTCATAAACACATATTTCAAGTATAAGCTGATCTGAAGCTAAAAAAGAAAAAGAAATTAATCCAATGTATTAGTCAAGCCAGATCTAGGACACTGTGTTTATTTCTGAATGCTGTGCTGTAAAAGGAACACTGTCATAACAAAATGACGTCTGGAAATTATCTCAAAAGGCAAAAGGGAGAACTGAGAATGCTTAGGCTATAAATGAAAAAATTTCAGGGTTCACATCATAGATGTCTTTAAATTCAAAGGCTGTCAAGTGCAAAGGTAGCAGGATCCTTCCCATCGTGCTTCTGAACTAGTGCCAATGAACACAAGTTAAAGAAGCAAAGAATCAACATAAGAACATCAAGACTTTTCTAATGCCCATCTCTACTACTGTTCTCCAACCTTCTAGGCTATTCAACATAAAGAAGAAATTAAAACTAAAGCTGTATAATGATAGACTAGGTTGCCTGGGAATTAGAAATATCCGAAGAGTATCTGATGCCCTCCCTCAGGAATTCTGGGAGAAGGATTCCTGTGTTGGGAAGATGAATCAGATAACCTCTGGAAACCCTTTTTGGCTTCCAGCTTGTTCTGACAGTGGCATTGATCAATCCCTGCTCAATTTATTTCTGTGACCAATCTTATCTTTCAAAGTAGCAAGATGACTAAATCTATAGTTTGCTAAAGATATGGGTAGACAAATAAAATCTAACATACAAATCATTGGCATCAAGCATTCTTAGCACCTGGAACAGTATCAGGCAGACAGCAGGGAGCTTGATAGTATATGTGGTGTCTTTGGGAATGTACTTGCCTGGGGAAAAAAAAAAATAAATAAATAAAAAGATAATATATGTGGTATAATGAATGATCTAAATATCTGAAAGTTGTATAACTCTGACAGGTTTCCAAACATTTTCACACATGTGTAGTTCTTTTGAGCTTTCAGCAACAACTCTATGAAGCAGGCTAGGCTGATATACCCATTTTACACTCTGTTTTGTTTCCCTCCCCCAAGAATGCTTTTCAATTTAACACCTATGGCTTTAGGTTTCATTGAAGGCCGTTGTAAGAAAAATCTATCACAAGAATATCTTATGACTAGGTGCGGTGGCACACACCTGTAATCCCAGCTGCTCAGGAGGTTGAGGTAGGAGGATCACTTGAGCCTAATAGTTTGAGGATGCTGTGATCTATGCTCATACCACTGCACCACAGCCTGAGTGACAGAGTGAGACACTATCTCTTAAAAAAAAATATCTTATATAAAACCATAATTGAAATCATCACTGTCTATCACTCCACTCCTATAAGAAACATGACAAATTCCTCCCGCAGTTAACACCAGGAAAAAGTTTTCTTTGCCATACTGATTTGCCTTTTCTGCCCTTGCTCTGTCCTTTCTTCCTTCCTTCGTTCATTCCTTCCTTTCTTTCTTCCCTCCCTCCCTCCTTCCTTCCTTCCCTTCTTTTTCTTTCCTAAACAAGATAATGGGGACTCTATAATAAACATAGATTTTTTGCCCCAGAAGTTGCTAGGAAATGCAATCAACCTTGCGATTCTAACTTTGACACCCCGAGTTCCTCACACAAATCTCCCAACCTTATAAATGAATCAAGACTTATATACTTGTTTTTTGTAAGCAATGGACCCTTTGGTTTGAAATATATATATATTACTTTGATTCCTAACATATAAAATAGTTAAAAGTACAGCTGTTGAGAGCAGAGTTCAGAGCCCTCCCAACTAAACTTCCTTCAAAAATCACCCCAACCCCTGGTGGCCCTAGATCTCCTAGTGTTCCAGAGACTGTTATTTGAAAACTACTGTTCCATGGTATTATATATTATATTACGCAATATAATATTATGATATTAGGCACGTGAAAAGCATGTACATTTCCATACTTGCCTACACGTGAGAAAATGGAAACATTGAGACATTAACAATAGATAGCAAATAGGTGGAGTCAAAAATTAGAACCCAGAACTGACTTTAGACTCAAGTAATATCTAAATCAACCTCTCTGAGCCACAATTTTCACATATATAAAAATTAGAACAATAATTATCTTGCAACATTTCTTTGAAGATTAAATGAAATGAAGTGTATAAATAACCCTACACAGTGCTTGACACATAATAGATACTTACTATTATCTTTATTACTTTTTTGACCCCTACCAATGTGGTCTGGTCAGTATGTTATGCCAATGAAAATTCAAGGGAAAGAAAGAAGATGCTATGTCTGAAACCTGGAAAACACAGGGACAACTGACAGTGCTGGAAGCGAGTGCGGGATGAGACTGGGTGAGACAAGGAGATAGCCTGGGATTTATCAGGGATGTTGAGACAAAGGTACAACCGTCAAACTTTGCTAGCAAACGAAACTGGGTCATCATAAAAGGTTGAAAAAGAGGGACAGATTGAGATCAAAAGAAGTAACTAAAGGCCTTGTCACTAATCCAATCACCATCAAATCCAATAGATAGGAGTAAGTTTTGACTTTCTTGAGCCAGGTCCCAACCATTTTACTTTCAAGGAAATTAGATGTACATGGAGAATTACGACTTCAACGAAGCCATTGGGAAAAACATTGAGGAGCATTTACTGGACCAGCCCAGCTGAACTGTCCTCCAGCTCCTCAGTCAGACCTCTCCAACAGGAAATCTTTTAAAGCAATGTTTTAGCTCTACCACTGACATCTCGCTATAAACTAATGTGATGTTTGGCACCGAAGGCTGTTTATTTAGGTGCATGGAGTTCTGGCTGTTAGCTTGGAGAGAAAAGTTATTTCTCTAACTCCCTTCAGAGACCATCCAAGTATTTGAACACCCATTACACACAAAAGAGGGGCAGGGCCAGACTTTTGTAGAACTAAGTAGGTGAATTGTTTTCTGACACTTCCCTCCCACCCCTTTTGGCTGTAAGCTCCATCCCCTACCCTCAGCTGCCCTCTTGCAAAATACAGGTATCTAGCCTGGCTTCTTCTTGCCAAGATTTTTCTGACATTTAATTATCAGCTGACATCCTTTCTCTCTTTCTCCCACCATTTCAAGCAACTTCAAGCTGATAAGTATTCCCAGGAACATTCAAATTTTAACTGATGCTTAATTAAGAATGTTGAAAGGTCTTCATAACTGAAAGTAATAGAACCAAACTGATAGAATTTGAGATTCTGTGATGGGTCTGAAGGAGATGTTTGTAAGCTTATACAAGTTAATCCCATTAAAATGACGATCTACTATCCCTGCAGTCAAGGCTGACCTCAAAGGAGATGGTCATTTCCCTAAAGGTACCTAGGAGAAGAAAAGTATATAACATATATAATCTATCTAACTATACTATACTATATGTAGTCTATAGGATAGATGATAGAGTGTGTGTGTGTGTTTATAAGCTTCATGAACACCCAAGCCCTATAAGTTGTCTTAAAATAGAGAATTTATTTTGAAGTCACACAACCTTTGCAAATGTTTCCATAATCATATCTTGGCTGGCAGTAGAGTCAATTCTGCATTATTAATTAAGGCTGTTTTCTGTACTAACAGCTCATTTCTAACAAGATTCTTCCAGGCTAGTGTAGTTAGATAGCCAGGTGACCTCCAGAGAGCAGGTTCTTAAATTACAATGAGTCCAGTTCACACAGATGAGTTTCCAGAAACAGCAAGTCACTACCTCTATGCTGACCACTCTTTTCTTTACCCTGAAAAGTGTAGGTAGGATACCCCACAAGTCACAGACATAGGCAAAATACCCCAAGGATAATTTCAACATCGACTATAAGTTCAAATTTTTTAAGTCCAGGAAAGTAGACACTTTGGTGTAAAAAGACAGTAGGATGATGTGGAGAATCGGGAGGAATGAAAGCAAAGACAAAATATGAAAAGTATAACAGGCACTTAGATGAAGAGAAAAAAGAAAAGAAAGATGGAATTCAAATTCTTCATCTGTAACTATCAGAAGAAGGTGGCGGCTGGTATTTTTTTTAAAGCCTTAAAGTAGAGGCTCTCGGGCCAGAACAGCTGTGGAATTGGAAAAAAGGCCAATAATTCAAGTCTTACGATTGCCAACATCCCCACTCCACTCCCTTCCCTCCTTTCTCAGAACCAACAATGAGCAAAACATTTAAAAGGTGTTTAGACTGTCAGGAAGTATGTGGGTTTTTTTACTCGGCTGTAAAAGCCTGCTACGCGCTGGAACACCGGTAAATGCTTTCCTGACAACCAGGTCTGGGAGGAACCTTTGCATGAGTTTAACACCCATCAAGGGATTGCCTTGTCTCTCCATGGAGACAGGGAAAGCAAGCTATGTCTGCAGAAAAGTTTTTGGCTTTTCTATGTCCCCCTCTCTCCCCAGAACCCATTGGAATCTCACTTAAGACTAGAAATATCTCACAATGGATAATTAATACAAATAAATTGTCCCATTTATAGGACCAAAATGGGATGAAGAAATGCAAAAGCCTGGAGGTAAATACACAGCCATGAAGTTGTATACCTCAAAGACACACAGTTTTTTGTATTCCAATCATTCATCAATAAAGTGGTTTCATAAAAAAAGAAAGAAACGTGAAAGCCTAGGTTTTCTAAGAACTGAGCTTTGAGGGATGAAGCAAAGCTGGGTGGAGGTTATCAGTTCAGAATAAATGGGGCTACATTTAGTGCTCTGTTTTTCCATCCATCAAACTGGCTGAGTCAAACAGTCATAGGGATAGAAATGATCATTCATTAATGAACTAAGAAAAGAAAGGCAGGGCTTGGGGCCACATGCTAGAATTGAGGATCAGGTGTCTTTAATTTAGTGTGGATTGCAGATGGCAAAGTGATTCTTATTAAGTAGTTATATAATCGTTTCCTCAAGGTGAAAGGTCACACCACAGTTTGTAACTTTACCAGGAACAGAACTGCCAGAAACACTATTTTTCTTATGAAGAACTAAAGGGCCAGATGTAAGTAAGTATAAATAGTTGTATAATGTAAATTCTGAATTGAGATTTGCTATTATACAGCTCTATATTACTTAGATCCTCCAAATCCATCAAATAACTAATGGTTTTTAAAGGACTTAAATTCAATATAAATGGATCAGTAATTAAATCTAGGCAACAATACCCAAGAGCTTTTGCAAACATTAAAGTTCTTATTTCCAGTTCATATAGTACAGATTGTACTTAATTCAGTGATAATTTTTTTACTGTTTTTTTTTTTTTTTTTTGAGTCTCTGTCAGGTCAAATTGCATGGGATAAAAAGTGAGGGCAGCTTGTATTGACTTTGCTATAATTTGGTTTATAACTTTACTCTCGGAATGGAAATTGTATATAGGAGGCTCTTACCTGAAGGTTGAGTGGGGCAGGCAAAATTTATGGTAGTGTTACCTTTGTAGTGGCTGTTCTGTGACTTTTGAGACCAAGAAACATCTGGAAGAAATGTGAATTCTGGAGGGGAAAATGCTCGACAGAGATGTGTGCCTTGTGATCTGAGTGATTATTAGGTTTTAGGTTTATTTCCAAAACGTAATGGCTGGAATTTGTTCTATCAGAGCCTACTATTGCTCTTCTATATTGCCTATTACATGGATGGCACTGGATCAAGACTCCTGCTACCTCAGCTTCTTTTGTAGGAAGAAAATTATTAACCAACAGGACTGAAGTAGTTTAATAATCGAAAGAAGAAAAAAGTAACCAAACAGTCAAGAAAAAAGTGTGTTTGTTCTATCTATTCTCTGGCCAATAAGAGGCAGATATTTTATTATCTCTATGGGCAAAAAAGAAAGAAACCAAAACTATTACTGCTCATATTCTGGGGATAATCAACAGCTTTTTAATTTTAACCAGCAACATAATATTATGTTTCCCATATAGAAGTCACTAAGACAGGAAAAAATTTAAATTTTCTCCAACAAACCCAAGCCACGGTGACCTCTCTTTCTTCTTCACATCTATAATATCTACCATACCATTTTAAAATAGCCATTTAGCATATATACAGGATACCATCTCTCTTCCACTCACCTGTAAAAAGATAGCACAAGACACCTATGAGAGACTACCACTTTCAAAGTTTCCCAAAGGGAAGACACAGCACAAATCTCCCCTACTCTGGGACTCCTGAAAACCCCAAGGGAAATTTTATTGTGTATTCTTCCCAGCCCTAGCCCCTCTGGGATGCTAAAAGCCAAGCACAGGGTTATGTCTGATTATACTCTTCTTTAAATGTTCCTTGTCTTTACCAAGTCTAAGGGTCTTTTACATACTCTGGAAATGGGCTAAGAAACCCATTCGGTCTGCTGGCTTTCCCTTCTCAAATCATCTCTAATTTTACCCCCGATGGGTCTTTTTGAAACTAGAAGCTACATATTTGGCATGTGCTGTTGGTAATGCAAAAGCAATAGGTATCCAAGGTGTAACTGCCAAATGAGCAGTGAACTCATTTAGGTTCCTAAACTGGAAGGATAAAACAAGCCCATTAATTAACCTTCACATTTCATCACACCACAGATATTTGCATATTCACCATCAACTGCATGGCCCTGAACACAGTAAATGCCCAAGAAAGGTCTGTGGTTCATGATCATGAAAGTATTTTAAACATATTTTATATTAAAGTTGATACTCAAGAGCCATGATTATCAATCTTTCCCACCAAAATACTGCTACCAGAGGAGATACATGAATGGTTCCCACTGCAAGGGAAAGAGTCCTTTAAAGCCTTGTGTCTTATTTTAAAAACACCCAGTTTGACCACTGTGATAACCAGAAATATCAATGGCCCAAAGTAGCCATTCTATAAAGTATTCTAGCAGAGATTTGACTATGTTGTATTTTCAAAATGAATCTCTAGGTATCCATCTCCACGTGCAATAACCACCAGGCCTCCTAAGATCTGAAAGGGAATTCTCTATCAGTACCAAATCCAGACCAGAAATCTCTTGGTATCTTTGGTATATCACTTTCCAACATTCTAACCCTTCATTCCTATCCTCCACAGTCTAGCAGAGACACTGAACCACATGCTTAATCTTTGATCTTCATACAGGCAGAAAAAAAATCACCAGCCCACAAAAGATATAAACGATATCTTGTCCTTCACATATATAAAAATGATGGACCAGGCACATTGGCTCACCTGTAATTCTAGCACTCTGGAAGGCTGAGGTGGGAGGATCACTTGAGCCCAGGAGTTCAAGACCAGCCTGAGCAAGAGTGAGACTTTGCCTCTACTAAAAATAGAAAAATTAGCCGGGTGTGATGACATGCACCTGTAGTCCCAGCTACTTGGGAGGCTGAGGCAGGAGGATTGCTTGAGCCTAGGAGTTTGAGGTTGCTGTGAGCTAGGATGACACCACAGCACTCTACTCAGGGTGACAGAGTAAGACTCTATCTCAAAAAAAAAAAAAAAGAAAAAGAAAAAGAAAAAGAAAAGAAAAGAAAAAGAAAAAAGAATGAAAACACCAGCACTTTTATATTAAGCTAAAAAATAAAAATAAAAACTATCAAAGATCATTCTATTTCATTCAGGTTTCAGTAGAACTTGGGGCAATGTTCTAAATCTAAGTGCAACTCACCAATATAAAAATTCCTTTCTGCATCTGTAGAAATAGATATTCATTACTCATCGAAGGCCAATAGATAACATGTGGCAAATGGATGAGAAAAACCACTAATTTCTTGCCAACCACATGGTAGACACTCAAAAAAATACTTTTCTTTTTTTGTTAATGGATTGTTTTATTCTGAGGTAATCCTCCATAGAGCAACATATACTACAGAGGGCAATTATTTAATATTTTTCCTATTTCAAATTAAAGAAGAATTATGAATCAGGAAATTTTGGAACTCCGTATAAAGTGTCTCTGTACAGAAGTTTGCATAGAGAACATTTTTTGAGAGTACAGCCCTTTGCTGTTATTTACAAACATTATCAGATTTAATCATAGGCAGCATGGTTTGCAGCTCAGAACATCGTATAAAGAGTCCAAATTTCTTGTGCTTCATCATCTTTGTGATTGCTGTGTTCTAGCAGGACCCTTGGTGTGGGCTATAGACGTGTAGAGTGAACAAAATTAAATGTGTGCCAATCTTTGTCATTTTTAATTTTAATTAGCTCTAAAAATATGCACAATGAATTGAGGAATTTTATGGGTAAAATGCCACCAATTTTCTCCCTAAATGACTCAGAATAATAAATAGGACACCTAGGGTACTTTCATTTTCTAGATGAAAAATTTTCCTTATATATATGCATTACTACTTTTCAGATGTATGAAAATGCTATTGTGTTTAGTAAAATACATTTTCACTATAAAGCTTTACTACCTTCATGATAGCTGTTTTTTTACTACAGATTTTCTTAAATAAAAGTACTAAAAGTGAAACTAATATTGTGTATATAGAGGAGGGCAGGGGACGGTGGCATGACATTTTGACATTTAACCATTTTTCTCATACTCAAAATGATTTAAAATCATTGCTGTGTGGTCCGTGGCACTCAGCTTCTTTGTGACACTACTTTGTTGTATATAATAACATTAAGTACAGTATCAATGATCTGCATCATGAGCAATAACCAGCACGTGAATAAGACAGTGAACAGTATGAAAGGGCTTCAACCTGAGCAAACATCAAAACAAACATTTACACTTAAAGAATGCTACTTACTTCTCTTTTGAAGCACAATATGAATTATAAGATGCTGGAACAGACTAGTAAAGGAGGCTCTGACACAATCTCTTCCACTGGAGATTTAACATGAGATTTAATAAGAGAACAAACGAAAGGCTAATTTAGGTGGGGCACTGGGCAGTCATGCCTGGTGATTTTGAATGTCCTACATGGTGTTTTAAGGTCACTTATAGCCAAAGGTTAATAAAAATATAAGCCAATCATTCCTTATTCTTAATGGACTATTAGTTTCATACTTAACTTGGAAACTTTATTAAACTGTATGTGAATTTCAAATAAAAATTTTAATGAGGAATCTTTGATTTCTGAAAAAAATGACGTGTTATATGTTCACTCAAGTAGTTCCAGAATGGAGAAAATATTGGCACAGAAATGTAAGAGCTTCTTTCCACTGAATATTCAAAGCAAGAGGAGCCATCAAAGATATTCTGAAAGAAGATTCAATTTTCATGGAGTAAAATTTATTTCAGGGACATAAAATTCGTAACTTCTCAGAGAAAAGTTTGTAGTAGTTAAAAAGCAATAACAAAACAAAATTAAACATGGATTCTCCTTCTTCATACCTTGTGCATAGATAAAGGTCCACAAATTTTGAGGTCTGAGGAAATTACTAGAGTCAGAAGAAAATGCCCCAGGTTTTCCTATTTGAATCTATATATTTCACTTGATTGATCCTTTCTCCTTTATAGAGGCCCCCAACAAGAGCCCATCCTACAGTAGCACTATAACTAATGTTACCCTCTAAATCTTCACTGTCTCTTACTATCTTTATGGTGAGATACAAATCCAGCCTTCTTTGATCAGAGATGGAGGCCACCATGTTAAAAAGGAGATTATTATTAACTGCTCACCTTTCTTTCCTAAAGCAACTGGGAACAGTCTTTTTCTATAAACAGGCCTTAGCAGAAATAACACATTGCTATAATAAAAAGACTTAAATAGAACTCTTAAAAGACTTAAATGAACTTTAAACATGAAACCCGGGTCATTTTGTTTCTCTAGCACTGTCTGGAGAAGAGGTTACCTAAACCAGTCAACAGGATGTTTGACATCTTCTGTCAGTATAAAATCAAAGTAATGGTCAACAACACTATACAGCTATTCCTCAGCATCTGTTGGGGATTGGTTGCAGGACTCACTGCAGATACCAAAATCTACAAATGCTCTAGTTCTTTATATAAAATGACACAGTATTTGCATGTGACCTATTTATGTTCTCCTATATTCTTTAAATCATCTCTAGATTCCTTATAATACCTAATATAAGTGCTATGTAAATAGTTATTATACTACATTAGTTGTTTTTAATTTGTATTATTTTTTATTTTTTATATTGTTATTTTTTTTCCAAATATTTTCAACCCACAGTTGATTGAAACTGTAGATGCAGAACCCATGGATACAGAGGGCCAGCTATATTATACTAACTTCTTTTCTCCAAGCAACCAAATGTTCAGAGAAGTTGGAAGAGATAAATAAAAGAGATTAGCATGCTATTCTCTTATGAAGAGTTTTATAAGAGAATATAATCAGATAATAATAGCTAATGTTTATTAAGAACTTACTATGACTCAGATACTGTACTAAACTATCATGCATTATTTCATTTAATCCTCACACTAATAGTACCACTATTATCCAAGTTTTACAGACAAAAATATTGAAATTCATAGAGAACTTGCTCAGGTTTCTGTTACAAAGATGTAGCATAGCTCTGTCTACTTCCAAAGCCAGTGCATTTAAGTATTACTCAAAACTTCTTCTATCAGATAGGTGGCTTGTTGGAACTTCTTGCTAACAATATATAGACTTAAATAGCATTTTCAGGCCCAATTGAATACTAGGGTCTATTTTAAGGATGTACAGTATAAAATGCATAGCCAAATAGAATGAGAAAAAATAGACTATGAGAAAAATTAAGTTCATAATTAGCAATCTTCCCTTGGTTTTCCTAATCTCTACATGAAGGTCAAGGACACATGAGTTTTTCTATTTCTTTGCCATGTATTTTTTATAGCTCTGTCAGCTCTAATCCTTATTATCATTATTTTGACTTCGCCACTTAGGGTGTCTGGCATGTTGAATGAGTGAATGTTCATCTGTCTTCTTGAACTGAATTCAAGCCATGTCCTACAGATACTTGGAAATTTTCTGAAAGATATGCACCACATAATACCACATGGTCTTAGAGCAAAACCAGTAACCATCAAAGTAGCCCTTTCATGACATTGCTTCTTTCCAAGATTTGTCATCCATGTTTTTTAAAAAATTTCTATAAATTTAGGAGATATAAGTGAGTTTTTGTTATCAATACATTGATAAAATGTATAGTGGTGAAGTCTGGTCTTTTAGTGTATCCACCACTGGAATAGTGTACATTGTACCCAATAGGTAATTTTTATCCCTCACTCCTCTCCCTCCCTCCCCTTTGTGAGTCTCTGATGTTTATTATGTGACTTTGTATGATCATACATACCCATAACTTAGCTCCCACTTATAAGTGAAAACATACAGTATTTGTTTTCCATTCCTGAGTTAGTTCACTTAGGATAATGACCTCTAGTTCCATCCACGCTGCTGTAAAAGACATTATTTCATTCTTTTTACAAGGCTGAGTAGTATTCCATGGTATCTATATACCACATTTTCTTTTTCTAGGCCCTGGTTGGAGGGAACTTAGGTTGGTTCCATATATTTGCAATTGTGAATTGTGCTGCAATAAACATAGGAATGAAAGTGTCTTTTTGATATGATTTCCTTTCCTTTGGATAAATACCTAGTAGTTGGATTATTGGCTCGAACAGTAGATCTACTTTTAGTTCTTTGAGATATCTCCATACTGTTTTCCAAAAGGTTGTACTAATTTATATTTTCACCAACAACGCATGTGTTCTCTTTCACATCATGCCTAAACATCATGCCAACATCTGTTGTTTTTGGACTTATTAATGGCCATTCTAATGGGAGTAAGATGGTATCTCATTGTGGTTTTAATTTATATCTTTCCTTTTGAAAAATGTCCTTTCATGTCATTTGCCCACTTTTTAATAGGGTTATTTGTTTTTTTCTTATTGATTTGTCAGATGTATAGTTTGCAAATATTTTCTCCCATTCTGTAGGCTGTTGATTTACTCTGTTATTTCTTTTGTTGTGCAGAAGCTTTTTGGTTTAATTAAGTCCCATTTGTCTGTTTTTAGTTTTGTTGCATTTGCTTTTAGGGTCTTAGTCATAAATTCTTTGCCTAAGCCAATGTCCAGAAGAGTTTTTCCTAGGTTTTATTCTAGAATTTTTAGGTTTTCAGGTCTTACATTTAAGTCTTTAATCCATCTTGAGTTAATTTTTGTATATGATGAGAGATAGGAATCCAGTTTCATTCCTGTGCATATGGCTGGCTATCTAATTTTCCCAGCACCATTTATTGAACAGGGTATCCTTTCCCCAGCACATGTTTTTGTCTGCTTTGTTGAAGATCAGTTGATTGTAGGTATGGGGTTTTACTTCTGAGTTCTCCATTCTGCTCCATTGATCTTTGTTTTTGTTTTTATACCAGCAACATGCTGCTTTGGCTACTATAGCCTTGTAGTATAATTTGAAGTTGGGTAGTGTGATGCCTCCAGATTTGCTCTTTTTTGCTTAGGATTCCTTTGGTTATTTGGGCTCTTTTTTGGTTCCATATGAAATTTAGGATTTTTTTTTCCTAACTCTGTGATAAATGACATTGGTACTTTGATAGGAATTGCATTGAATCTGTAGATTACTTTCAGCAGTATGGTGATTTAGATCATATTAATTCTTCCAAACCATGAGAATGGGATGTTTTTCCATTTGTTTGTATCATGTAATGATTTCTGTCATTAGTGTTTTGCAGCTTTCCTCATAGAATTCTTTCACCTCCTTGGTGAATTATATTCCTAGGTATTTTATTTTATTTTACTGCAGCTATTGCAAATGAGATTGTGTTCTTGATTTGATTCTCAGCTTGGTCATTATTGTTGTATAGAAATGCTACTGATTTGTGTATATTGATTTTGTAACATAAGACTTCACTGAATTTATTTATCAAATCTAGGAGTCTTTTGGAGGAGTCCTCAGGATTTTCTAGGTATACGATCATATCGTCAGCAAACAGAGATAGTTTGACTTCCTCTTTTCCAATTTGGATGCCCTTTACTTTTTTTATTTCTTGTTTCTGATTGTTCTGGCTAGGACTTCCAATACTGTGTTAAATAGAAGTGGTGGCAGTGGACATCCTTGTCTTATACCAGTTCTTAGGGGGAATGCTTTCAACTTTTCCCCATTCAGTATGAGGTTGGCTGTGGGTTTGTCATACATGGCTTTTATTATTTTGACATATGCTCCTTCTATACCTTATTTGTTCAGGGTTCTAATATATGTTTTAACAGGACAGGGCTCACATCTTCAATGAGCAGGAATAATCTCTTTTTTCAACTAATTAGCCTCTCTCTTAAAAAAAAAATGGGGAAAATATAAGGATGAGTTTCCCTTCTTTTATTTTCACATCTCTCTGATGTGAAATCAATATTTAACATCCCAGACACATGGAAAGTGAACATCAAGTTTGCCACTGTACTAAAGAGTGGTCCATGGTTTTGTTACACCTATGACAAGGCCCAGTTAAAAATTCTGCTAATGCTCATTAAACAACGGTTTTATTTTCTGGTTGCTTGCATCATAACCCAGGTTTATTATTTTTGGCCCTAGTTAAAAAGAAGGGACAAAACTGTAGAACATATAATCTGGGAAGGTTTATGTCATTTGAATACTAGAGACCAGGATACAAGAGCAACTTGATTATAAAAAATAAACTTTAAACAAATGAATTTATCCACATGTGATCAAAAAAGAAGGGAAGTGCAGAGTACCTATGTACTCAATATGAATTGCTCATACATGTGAGGGTTGAGCAGGAGGGAGAGGGCTGGTGGAAATACTAAAAGTACATGTTTCTACTAATGTAAATAGTGTTTACGACCTTATTCATAAGCCTTTAAAGACAGTTGTTAGCACTGGGCACCAAGTCAGGTTCTAGCCAGAGCCTGGCACTAGAATAATTCTAACAGTTAATAAAATACACAGTGAGAACAGGATATGAATTTATGCCTCCTGAGAATTACTGTATTCACAAATGACCATTTCAGCACAGCAGTTTTTGGCTACCTCTTGGGAAGTAAAGTACCTTGAGACTAGTTTGAAATAGGAAGAAGAGCTCTATGCCACCTTCCAGGTAACCAGCAGACCTTTCTCAGGAAAGCAGAAGGACCTTGAAAAAAACAGACTTTCTAGGGATGCCAGAAGATAATGTAAAAATGGAAGGGAAAAAATATAAAATATACAAACTAAACTGACTCAAAAGAACAGTATGGATGAGAAAATTTTATTTATGGATGAGCGAAATCATAAACTCTTTCCTGTCTTCTTCAGAATCCCTGGAGGTCAAGAACCATGAAGTTTTACATTTCCTTGCAGTGTATTTACTTCTGTGTGGATTCTATCAGGTATAATCCCTAAGAACTCATAAAATCCAGGGCTGGACACTAAAAAGGTAAAAATAGCAAATGTTTCTTATACCAATTAAGGCTGTAAAATACAGAATTGCTACTAACTTCAGTTTGGGAAGGCTAAATGTAGATTTCCCGAGAAATATCACCTAACCCTCAAAGTGATCTATTGCCCAAATAAACTGATAAGCACAAACTGAAGGCCACCTTAAGCTCAATGCTGTGCTTGGTACTATGAGAAGTAGTGAATCAATTACATGCAGGATATATGGTCTCTGTCCTCAAAGAGCTTACAATAGCTAGAGACACAGAACTACTGCATACAAAATAATCTGGTAGCAAAGCAAAACAGTGCATAATTAAGTCCCCAAATAAGAGGTAAAGAGTGAGGACTGTGAAATTCCAGAGGAAGTTGATTAAGGTCTGGGACCAGGGAAACTTGTATTGAAATAAAAGATAAAAAGAATAATAGCTACAACTTATTAAGCATTTATTAGATGTCAGGCTGTATTCTAAGCATGTTTGTATTAATTTACTTAATCATCACAAACGCCACTACAGGAATGCAGTTATTCCTATTCTGCATTTGAAGAAACTTAGACACTCAGAGGTTAAGTACTGAATTGCAGTATCATGCTTGTCATAAACCATAAATTAGTCTGTTTTAAATCTACTCTGTTTTATTGGTATATTTGTCTATGCTTGCACCAGTATCAACACTGTTATAATTATTATGACTGTGTTCAAGTATATATAACCAAAAAGCGTCAAATCTGTTTCTTAAAGGAAAAAGAAAAACAGTTAAGACAGTCTGGCTGTAGAATTTCCTCTCTGAACTATTCTGTTATCTGGAATTTGAGGAACGGGAGAATTTGAAAAGGTAAAGGAAGAAAGGGAAGGTCTATGAGCAGAGTGTGTTCGTCCCAAGGAAATTTAGGATTAATCTGTTCTGCCTCCTTTTACTTCCAAAGCCTCCACTTATAACTTTCGACCAATTTCTTTCTACTCTTGTCCCCTGAACAATACAAAACTTTCTGTCAGCTTTACCACTAATCTTAGTTTTCAGAAATTTTTCTTAATTGCTAGTGAGCACAAAAGCAAGTTAAGAAACTCCTTCCTGTTTTCTCCTCTCTCTTTTTACTTAAATCCTAAGGGAAAAATTATGACATTTTAAAATCCCTATGGGTCTACAAAAGAAGACTTATCCACTTACACAAAAAAAAGTCCTTAAAGTTTTATGAAGAGAATTGAGCTTTTGGGATTGGGGTGTGATTGTTGTACAGGGCAGGAACATGGCTGACTGCACTGAGCTGGTGGGATACATTCTGGGTTTCTCATTTTGCCCTTTGCAGTCATAATCTCTGTTGCTTGCAGCTATGCTCTGAATTAGCATTGAGGTCAGCAGAAGAGCAAAGATCTTAGTAGATAAAGGAAGATCCTAGAAAGCAGAACTGGAGTAAGAAGGAAAACAGGGAAAAGAAAAAGCAAGCTCCATGCCCTTCCTTCTTGTGGCCACCCATCCTGACACTTGAAATCCTAACCTAGACTGCAACTGCAGTAAAACAGAAGAACCACTGTCTGAGTGGGAAAGAGCCCAGCAAGCCATATATGCATCACAGGGGCAAGGAAAGAGAAGAAAAAGAAGATGAAAGATGATCATGAGGAGAGATGGGCCAAGATAAAGCCACAGAAGATAATATATATTTAATAATAATTACAAATACTAGACAGGTAAATGCCACAAAAGGCAGTCAACAGCCTAAAAGGATAATTCACACTCAAAAAAGTAGAGTTAGTAGAGTGGTCTGAAAATGAATACTTATTAAATTGTTCAAAATAATAAACAGAATAATTCTGGTTAAACATGGTAGATTGAATGCATGATTTTAGGTTTCCTCCATCTCTAAAATCAAAATAATTCTCTCTAAAAATAAAATAAAATTATTTAAATTTTAAAAACTCATAAACCCACAAGCATCATGAAAACAGGAGAGAAGACAGTAAATGATCCACATCAAAATTTTTAGAAGCTGGAAAGCAGGTAAAGAGTGGAAAATGAAAACACACTGGAAAAGGCAGAAAGAGAACTACCTACAAGTGGTAGGGGTGGGGGTGGGTAAAAAGGAGGAAGCAGATTCACACTGTGAAACCCCAGAAAGAATCAGAAACCAGAGGCACCAAGGAGCTTCAAATATGGGAAATGATTGGTAAAGGATCCATAAAAACAGTTGCACTCCCACCAGGCCCTCTTTCCTACCAAGCAGAACCAGGAGACTGTCTCTCCCCCATCCCAGCAGAAGTGTGGATATTGATTTTTATAAATAGACTGAAACTGAAAGACTGTGGACTCAGAGACATCAGGCACAGCTGAAGGCAGCAGTGCCATATGGAAAACAGCGTGTTAGTAAACGTCTCCTGTTCCAGGACTTTTGCTCATACTGCCAAAAGCTAAATTCTATCTCCAGGGCAGGAGAGTAGAAGATTCTTCTTTTGGGAAACATACCACCCCTAGAGAAAGGTCTCAATAAGGGGCTGTTAATATTAAGAGATAAGGAAAAAGTACTTGAACAAATGGGACTAAGATCATGTCAAGCAGTCCACCTATTATAATTTTTTCTGAGCCTTCCTATAGTGAAAGAGCACCGGACTAGAAGTTACGAGACCGAAACCCCACTCTCCACCAGGCATTAGGCATAGGAACATGAGCAAGTTCCTGTTAACCATCTGGGAGCTTTAGTTTTCTCACCTGTAAAGCACAGAAAACAATACACCTCCTATCTCCCAGGCTCACAAGAATCAAATACCCACTGGCAGTAGGCACTGGGTTAAATGCTTAGTGCGCAATCTCCTTAGAATTTTACAACTTTATGAGATAGCACTGTTATCAGTCCTATTTTTATAAATGAATAAGTAAAGTCCCAATGCTTTCAATCACTTGCATATGAAAGTTAGTAACATTAAATTACTTGAACTTCTGTCTCTAGTAACTCATTCTTGCATATGAGGGTTCCCCATACACAGTGTGACATTCGAGTATCTAAATTTTTCCCTCATTCTAAAAATTAGGGTAATCCAGTTATGAATATTAGCATGGTAATCTGAAGTTTGCTAAGAAAAGTAAAGATTAGACTTAAGAAATCCATCTGCAAAAACCAAAAGTGAATCCCTCCCAAAAAAAAAAAAAAATGAAAACATGTCCCCATCATCACTTTAACACCAATTAGTCAAGGGAGTGCTCACGAATGTGTGAGTAACTGGGGAGGCCATGTGCAATAAGCCCTTTGAGGACTGTTCTAAAGAAAAAAACCGAACACTGATGGAAATGTTTTGCTTGCTTTGGTAATAAATGCCTGTCACACTGAAGTGTTTGCCAGCATAACTCTCCTCACACAATGGCTGCGTGAACAGTTTTTTTTTTAACTGACTTACATACTGGCACTAGGGAAAAGCTATAACCATGAACCGAATTTTCAATAACAGGCTTCCAGGCAAAGGGCTACATGACTAGTTCCAGATTTGATTGCTATGATGCATGAATTCCAAAGGCCTCATGCTTCTCCATATCACGACGTAGTCAGGTTTCGCTGGTCCCTGTGGTGAGGTAGAGAATTAATTCCTTATAAGCCTTAGCAATAAAGCCATCAGCTTAGACTCAATAAGAAATAAAGACAGGTTGGCACCTGACCAGGACAGGTGAGAAAGAGCTGGCTGCAAGCCTGCCATGCATGTGCAGGAATACGCCTTTATAGT
>VSMD01115427.1:0-52408 GCA_008750895.1 Mirza zaza | reverse complement strand
GGTTCTGGTGAGGGCTCTCTTTCAGGTTGCAGATTGTGGGCTTCTCGTTATAACCTAGCATGGTAGAGAGCAAAGAGAAGCAAACTCTCTCTCTCTCTCTCCCCACCCCTCTTATACGAGTATTAATCTCATTCATGAGGGCTCCACCTTCAGACCCCATCTATTCCTAAGTATTTCCCAAAGGCTCCACCTCCTAATATCATCAGAGTAGGAGGTAGAGTTACAGTATATGAATTCTGGGGGACACACACATTCAGTTCATAAGAGAGCCTGACTTCCATAAGTAACAACTAGCAAACACAAACAGCTTCATCACACTAACCAACCTCCCTCCAATGTCTTCCAGTGCTTTTCCACTAAATTCACCCAAGTGCTTAAAACCCCTCCTGTCTTTTGTCTCAATAGAGTTGAGTTCTATCTCTTTCCTCTATTGCAATAGTCTTGAATAAAGTCTTTTTGGTCTGTCTGCCTGACTTGTTTAGTGCAATTTTTCTTTGACAGATATTAATGAAGTTCAGGTTTTAAAAAAGAGGAATATTTTAATATCTCATCACAACCTTGCTTTTTCAGCTCCCTGCATCTAAAAGACTGAGATATTAATTATTAAAAGATCACATCTCACTGAAATATTGCATTTTCATTTTTCTTTTCATGTTTTGACTCTCTCCTGAAATAAATTTCATCTTGGCATCTAGTGTTCTTCATAGAGCTGGCTCCTCCCTCTGATTCTAGCTTCTTCTCGGGCCATCAGGCAACATGCACCGTAAATTGATCATAATCCTTCTCACCTTTGGGCTTTGTACATTCTGCTCCTTCAGTTTAGAATGGCCTTTGCCCTGCCCTGCCCAGTCCTGCCAATTTCCCACTTTCTCTTCCTAAGTCCTTTTTTCACCTTGCAAGACATCCCTATCTCTGGCAAGGATCGCTTGTCCACCACTGCCCTGAATGCTGCCACGTGTACCTATCGAGGTCCCAGACCATGCTGGGGGGCAGTTTAATCTCACCTAGTTGATAGTTAATGCCTTAGAGACAGGAAGCATCTCCTGTTCCCTTTGTCCCCCCAGTATCCAGCACAGTGCCTGGAAGAAAACAGATACCAAATCCATGTTAGTTGAATGGATGGTAAGATGAGAAGTAATTTCTTTTTCACTTCTCTTAGATGTGCCTCAAGCAAAATGAACTGTTTCATTTATTTTTAGTGGCTCTTTTGGGACCAAAAAAAAAAAAATCCCTTAGCAAATAGTAGGAGGTGATTTGGTGAAATGGCTAAGTGTGCAGGCTTCAGAACTGAGAAAAGCTAGGCTCAAACCCTGTTACTAAATTCCAGCTATGCACTGGAAACTTCTGCAACACGGACAAGCTACTTAGCCACTGTTGTCCTGAGTCTCCTTTTCCGTAAAATGGAGATACTGTTCCTTATCACAGGTTTATTGCCAGAATTAAATGACTGTATTAGTTTCCCAGGGCTGCTGTAACAAATGACCACAAACTTGGTGGCTTAAAACAATAGAAATGTATTCTCTCATGGTTCTGGAGGCCAGAAGTCCTTTATCAAGACCTTGGAAAGGTTAGTTCATTCCAAGGGAAAATCTCTTCCATGTTTCTTCCCTAGCATTGAGTGGCTGTCCACATATCTTGGTGTTATTTGAATTATGGACAAATAACTCCAATCTCTGCCTCTGCCTTCATGTGATCTCTCCCACCCCAGTTTGTGCATCTTGAATCTCCCTTTCCTTTCCTTTCCTTTCCTAAGGATGCCAGTCAACAGATTTAGGACCTAGGATGATCCAGAATGATCTCATCTTAAGATCTTAACTTAGTTACATTTTGTCTTAGGCTCTAAGGACTGCTGTAACAGAATGCCACTAACTAGGTGGCATAAAACAGCAGAAGTTTATTCTCTCACAGTTACGGAAGCCAGGAGTCTGAAATCAAACTGGCTTCAGGCTCATGCTCTCTAGAAAGCCTCTATGAGTGAATTCCTCCCTCTTCCTCTAACTGCACGTGAAACTGGCCTCCGTGGGCTATGGAAGCACACCTCTGACTTCACACAACCGGCTTCCTCTATGTGTTTGTGTCTCTGTGTCTCCTTTCTGCTAAGGACATCTGTCATTGGATTTGGGGTCTACCCTCATCCAGTATGAGCTCCTTTTTTTATTAACTAATGACATCTTCAAAGACTCCATTTCCAAACGAATCAGAATCTGGGGTTTCAGGTGGACATGAAATTTGGGGGGGACACTGTTCAACCCACTACACACCTGCAAAGACCTCATTTCCAAACAAGGTCATGTCCATAGGTATCAGGGATTGGGGCTTGGTCCTATTATTTGGAGGGACACGGTTTTTCGAGGGAGGCACAATTCAACCCACTACAATGGTAGAAGATATTTTAAGTTCTAGGCACAAGGTCTGGCACAGAGTGAGAACTGAATTAGTAGCAGTTGCTGTTATTATTAAATGCGCTGTTGTTATTATTAATAAATGACCATTTGGTGGGCATCTGGTGGTGGGTGAGGGCGAGAGAGAAATGGGATCCAGACTCCAACACAGAAAGTAGTTAAACCCACTAACAGGAACACGCTCTTGTTAATGGCACTGTGACAGGCCCCTCGTTTGTGGGACCCTAAACAGTGACACACACTTTTCCTACAACTTTTACTTTCTGTAGCCTGTTAAAAGATAACCTACCAGTCCTGCCAAGAAAATAATGAAACATTCCAGACTATTAGGCCTTAGCAGAGTTTAATCAAAGACTCAATGATCTATACTGGCTCTGGAGGCCTCTTCAAAGCTGAAATCCACCATGTAATGACCACGGCTTGAACCACAGTGGAAAAGAGCAGCATCTGCGACAGTGGAGGACGTGTCTCTTTTCTGCTTAGTTACCTGCTGCTCTGCACAGGTGCCTGCCACCCAGGGGTGAACGCTAACATACCCTCATGCATGTATTGGGATGTATGTGTCTTAAATGCCCCTTGACAGGAGAATTTATCAATGTATAAATTCATGTTGCTTCTCTCAAAAATGCAGGAAAAAAAATCATATTTTTACCTTTCCCATTTTCTGAGCAAGTGACCTGGCCCCTTGTGTTATCAGGCTGGTTTTGCAAGCTAGAATGCAAAGCAAAAGCTACCTGGGGTCAATAGATCTTCCTGGGGTTTTTTTTGAAGGCCTCAGGACATTTTTAAAAAATTATGTTTGGTGTTGTAGAGAAGGAGGGAAGAAAAGAGAACCCCATCCTCACTGAGAAGGGGCAGGAGCTTGGGGACAGGATGATCCATATATGGCACCAAGGCAGGCTGGAACCCAGGCATAGGGGGCTGGGCCTTGGCAAGTGTTCCAGTGTCCTTAGTGAGGCATGGGGACCAGGAGCACATGGGTAGGGACAGTGGATGCATCTCACTGAGGTGCTGCTGAAGTACCTTGGTACCTCTGCAGGGGGATCCCCAAAATGACTGAGAATGATTTTTCTGCCAGCACACTGGGATAAGGGTGCGGATTCAAATTTAACTAGCAGCAATTTAAATAAAGCTATTTGCTTTCACATCTGAATTTATTTTAAAAAAACAAAAAAAAAAACACATTCATTACCACTTCACACATACTTGTTTTTTACACCAGGCTTTGGAAGTATGGCATCGGGTATTATTTTTCTCCTTCAGCCAATGTAGAAACTGAAGATCAAGGATGACTCAGCTAAGACTACACAGCTAACATGTGTGGCAAAACAGAACCCAGCAATTCTGATTCCTAGTTCAGTGCTCTTTCCACTATGCTGCAGTAGAAAGCAGACCAGTAGAAAAGAGAAATGTTATGTTCTTTGCTCAAGGCTGTGAGCATTGGTGGGTATGTGGCAGTTATCGTTCTGTATGCCACACTCAGTGAAAACTATTACACAGATTGAAATAATGTCGGAAAAAAAATGTCAGGATATTTTGCTACTGTTAGAGAGTGGTGGTTCTAAACCTACAGCATCATTCCCTTTGTGAGGCAGGAATAATGGCTGTCATTGTTGTGGTCAATATCCTAGATGTCTAGCTCATCTTCAGCACAAGGACACGTCTATTAGGCTCACCTTGGATCCCGGCCCTAGCGCAGTGTCCGACCCATTACAGGGGCTCAGTAAACATTTACTAAAAGAATGAAAGGATGAGCCAAAGATTCCAACAATTGAGAGTAGAGGCCAAAAACGGTCTAGAAAGAAGTCTAGAAACGTATATAGAAGCAACTTGACTTCATCTAAGAGGAGAAGAATTCTTTAAAAACAGCTGGTAGATCTGTTACAAGAAAAGAGTGCCCAGTAATATCAAATGACTTGAGGACAGGCCTGGGTTGCAGGTAAGCTTTGTGAGCCAAATCACTCTGAGCCAGGACCGTGTGAGGGGCATGGGGGGGGGACATAGTAGAGGACCAATAAGATGGCAAGGGTGGTTCTGGATGACTTGGAAGGGAATATCTGAGAGGTCATTAAAATACTTCTACTTCTACCATCTCTGCTGAAATTTCTATTGCTTATTGTTCATCTGGAATTTGTGTCTTGTATAAACTGTCCTACTACTTTGGCTATTACGCTTACAGACCTAATCCCTTTACCCCTCAAAATATCATTGTTGAATACCAGAATTTTATTAGCTTTGGGGTGCAGTGGAAAGTGGCACATTCTAGGGCAGAAAAATAATTAAAACAGAATATGAGACATCCCACATCCCTTTCTTTTTGACAGTGAATAGTCTGCCTGTTTACTCAACTACGATTTAGATATTCCACAGCCGTGGTTGCGAATCAGCCACCTTCCATAAACATCCCAACAAATGCACCAACTTCACTTCCTCCCCACTCACACAATTCTTCGTTCCTCCATCAGATTCACGGGTTCCTGATATGAGATCCTGAAATCTTGTTACCAGTTCTACTGTCTCCTCAGATGACAGTAACAACAAGAAAAAAGACAAATAATAATACTCACAAGAAGTACTTTTTGTGAACACTTTTCACGAATAATGTCATCAATTCCTCAGAACAACCCAATGATAGAGGTATCATTTTACCAACAAGGACAGAGATTGATTCTCAGGTGACAGAACTGGAGAGTGACAGAGTTGGAATTGGAACCCAGGTCTGACATACTCTCAAGTCCATCCAAATGTTAAATGTATCTATACTGGTAGCCATGTGCTGACTACAAAAGTTTGTCCATTAAAGGAACAAATTTAAAGGAACAAATTGCCATGAGAAGAGAATAAAACGATCCCCCAAAACAGGTCTAGATGGTGGTCTCCATGCCTAGCAGGCTGCATGACACTGGGAACAAATGAACAGCTGTACCCCCAAACCGTGACTGCTTCAGTTCCACACCAGCAGGGGCAAGTCTGTCATATGTCTTCCTGTGTGCCTTGATTCTCTGCTCCAGGCTTATGCACTTTTTATTGGGACTTGTTGTCTTATTTGGTTAATTTTGCCATTTTGTTTAGTAAATCTCATTCAGGCACCCAGAGGCCCTGAAACATACAGTGTCAAAAAATAAATATCATTAAAATGATAGCTATTAATATAAACATTGCCAAGAGATCATTTGTAAGGGTGGGAGAAAAATATATTGAAAGTATGGCTGCCAAAGACACAATATCCTTATTACTTACTTTTTTTTCAAGCCCCTCCTCTCTGTTCTTTAGGAGAGCATGTTAGAAGAGCCTTGTAAGATAGTTCTGGAAAAGGAGATTGCACATCATGTGTTCACACCTCACTAGAGACACAAATACAAATACTTAACTGATTGCAACTGTACAACCATATTTATCATCTTGAATGTGGAGTTATGAATTAATGTATCCCTTAGTTATTTCAACAGACATTTTAGTATATTGCCTTGGAGACAGGAGAAGGGCTCAATTGCCAAACAAACCACTTTCAAATATTCACTTTCCAAAGGTACGTTCTGGTTTGTGGCCATTATCAATAAATATGAGGCAGTACACATAAACACATAAAAGGCAAAGGGTTTAGACCTTTGGTGGTTACTGAGAAAAAGAAATCATGAAGTAGCGTCAAAGCAGCATGAAGGAAGATGGGACAGGAGGCTTGTGCAGTCTTACATGGTTTCATTTCTTCCCCAGGAGCAGGAGGGAAAGGGAAAGGGAAAGGGAAAGGGAAGGGAAAGGGAAAGGAAAGGGAAAGGAAAAGGAAAGGAAAGGAAAGGAAGAGAGAGAAAGAGAGAGAAAGGAAGGAAGGAAGGAAGGAAGGAGAGAGAAAGAGAGAAAGAAAGAAAGAGAGTGGGGAGGGAGGTGGGGAGGGAAGAAAAGGAAGAAAAAAGAACCACTTATTAGGACCTACACTTATCTTGCTTCTTTCTATGTTTTGTGATGATTAAAGGGTATGGGGTAGAGCTTGGAAGAAGAGGAAGCACATGAGAAAAGCAGCAAGGGAATGGTTTTGGAAAGGTTTAGGCATCTTTAAAATCCAGAGGAAAAATTAAAGACTCAGAAAAGAACACAAGATGTTCTGTCATTGCCATGTTAAACACTACCTAGAGGGTATTCCTCAACTACTGAGAGATGTTTCTCCATCTCTGACCATATCTCTATTAACTCCTAGAGAATCTCAAAAGCTGAAGGGAAAATTAACTTTGGCGGAATATCAAAATCTCTTGTGGGGTTTAGCAAACCTGTGGGTGCCCAAAACGATATCGAAAGTGTGCCATGAGTTTGACAAGTGCCACTGAACCCTCGTATGCACACTAATCATGCAGATTATGACTCAGTCAGGTGTAAGACATGATATTCTGCATTTCTAAGAGGTTCCTACCTAATCTTAAGGTTGCTGTTCCCTGGACCACAGTTTGCATGGCAAAGGTTTAAAGAATCCACCTTAAAGTCAGACACTGTGAATGTGAATCCTGTGTTAACAATCCCAATATACATCTGCTCCTGTACTCTCAGTCCCTTTATTCTGGCTAATAGCAATTAAAAGGGATCATTTAGCCAGTGGAAGGAAACAGAAGATTTAAGTGTTTACACAGTATTGCCCAAACTTTGGATGCCAAGTTATGGTGTTGCATTAGGATAGAGATGACTGACTTTATAATGCTCAAAAACAACTGTATTAAAGATTTTATTTGCTCCAAAATTAAAATTCCCCCAATCTCACCCACAGATGACACTCTTTTCTTAGCACAACACCCTAACTACCTAAATTCATTTTATGGAGTGAGTTCAGAGAGGCAAAGGCAACCTCTTTTGCTCCTGGCATCTCCTTCTCCTGTTCCAAAAGAACTTGCTTTTATATGAGTAATCACTTTTTACTTAAAAATCAAGATTTCTACATAAACGCTGAATTTCCTTATCTATAAAATAGAAATATACGGATGTCATGTCAGGGTTAAATCACCTCATTAATGTAAATCATCTACCTCAATGTCTAGCATGTAGCAAGAGCTAAATAAATGACTTATCATACTAACACTCTTTCCATGTAGCATTCCTGCCAATTTAAGCAGAAGATGGGTGATGACTTACTTAATCAGATGGCTTGTGCAAAAAACAGAGTCAAGATTAAGGAAGGGCCCAGTTCCTTTTTCTAGTTCAGGTTGGTAAACTGAGTCCACTCTATACCCACCTACCATTCCAGGACTTTTCCCAGCTCTCAGGAAGCTGCCTTCATGGTCTAAACTTAGAAGTATCCCCTGGATTTCTCTGATAAAAGGACTCAAAGGAGGAGCAGAGGACTTTCTAATCCAATGAGCATGGATAATTGCTATAAATTTATTCCTGTGCATGAGAGATGTTTCTAGAAATAATGAGAAAAAAACTTCTTTAAGAAAAGAAAGAAAAAAAAAACTGAGTTTATAATATAGCCTGAAGGTACAGGACTTTTTATTTGCCAGCTCAGACTTGGGTTAAAAAATCAAACCATCTATAAAACACTCAGTTCTTCATGAGTTCAATTAAAGCCATGGATGCCCAAATGCACAGGCTATTCTGCTTTGTGTAGTGATTAAATTGCTCTTATTCGAGTGTAATCTGTTTCTACTGTTTTTTTCTACATTCGGCCAAGTTCTTTTCTTGTGTTCACAAGGCAGGGATTAATTTGATCTCCATGCTGTTCATATTTTCTCCTAGTTTTTTTCCTGTTAAGCACTTTGACTAATCTTTGCTGAAGAGGAGATTAATGTAAAAGTAATAATGAAACATTTGACTGATATTAGGTGTTTGTCATTCTTCATTAGGTGCCCCTGAGTCACCTTCTTAAAGCCCTGCAAACAGAACAGAATGGGCTACGACGACAGTCCATATAGCATATTAATACGAAGAAATGTAAACAGGAGAAGGCTTTCATTTTGCCTGAACAAACAGAGCAATATGCACATCTCCATCTCTCAGCTTTCTGTACTGTCTCCAAGAGCTTAGTCCAATTAGCTATTTCATATTAATCACTGTTTGTGCAGTTGATTCTTCCTGTGGAAGCTTTCCATGTTCAGTTACCCAGTAGACCAAAAGACATTTATATTTCTTTGGATACTCCACAGGATCCAGAAAAAGAAAATAAAACGATTTTTTATGTGTATTGCAATTTATTCTTTTCAAAGTCATTTCACATTTTAGCCATTTTGACTCTCAAGAAATCTCTTAAACGCTCAAGCCATGTGCACACCTTACTAACTAGTACCATACTTTACACCTAGTAAAGCAATCACCTAGTAGGCAATCAAAATAACACAGGAAATGAAACACAAAGATGTTGAATAAAAGAAGACAGAAATATTTAATGGTAACAGTTAGATGAGCTCCTATTTCTCTTGACAACTTGCTTAGATGCTAACAGATAAGCAGACTTCAATAGCTTATAAAAGATTTAATTGAATTATTCTGATCCAATGAACTATAAATAAGGGTATGTGATAAAAGGCCATGCCAATTTTAACTTTAAAATATTTATAGCACTTGTATTTTCAGACAATATTGCCTTTAGATTTTTTTTTTTTTTAAAGCACTCAAATAACCTAACTTAATTTAGTAACTGGCTTTCTCATTTTCCAGAAAACTGCTTTAGGCCAATGTATCTTAAACCTACAATAAAAAAAAATGCATTAAAAGGACAACATGCATTGCTTCTTCCTCAGGTTTATCTGTTAACTTAATATCTTAGAGAAATTATTTTTCATTTGAAGTAGATAATTTATACTGAATCCCCTTCAAAGCATATGTAGAAATGACATCCTCAGACCTGCCTTTCATAGAATTGCTGATCATTCTTTTGGTAATGTTTTCATTCGGATTGTATTTACAGAAGAGCTGTCCTCTTACATTAGAGGTACCAGTCGTTTTCTCCAGAACCATACGCCATTGCTAGAGAACCTGTACCTGCCATTAGATATCACACGCAATATGACATATGAACCCAACTTCCCTGGCCACAGGTGATTAGAACAGACAATATCCTTGACTAGATTATCTTGCCCACGGTTTTGAAATAACACCTTCAACACTGAGTAGGTTGGTTTGGGGAACACAGGTTCAGGAGCTAAGTCTGCTGCTTTTTAGTAGCCACATTTGGCCATGAGTAAAGAGATGAGTTGAGAGAAGAAAGGAGAGGAGAGAAGAAATGAGGGGAGGGGAGGAGAAAGGAGGGGAGGGGAGAGGAGGGGAGGGCAGTATTAATGTAATTATAGAGTTGGGGGGGTTCAAAAGACATCTACTCAATTAAATATAATTCCCTATTTAATTCAGTCATTTCCTTTTAGGACTCATTCAGCACCACCTGATATCTTGAGATTTGATTTTTTTTTTTAACTACGATATGATTTAAAATAAAAAGAAAGTTTGAGGTTTTCATTTGAGGAATAGAATAGACCCCAGACTGTGGAGTGAGATAGACCTAGGCTCGATCCTTGGTGCCACCACTCACTGCTGTGCCGTGTTGAGGAATTTACTTACCCTCCCTCAGACTAGATTTCTTCACCTACAAACCGCGTTAATGACAGTTCCTCCTTCTTAGAGTTTTTACAGGGAACGCATGAGGAATGCACATGATAGTCTAACAAATAACAAGTGACAATTAGCTTAGCTGCTACTTCCTGAGGTGATGAGGAGAATAGCTAGAGATCTTTTATATACAACGTGCTTTTGCTGTGAATCTGCAGAATCGGAAGCATCATGGTATCACCAGGTATATATAGCATTCTGCGGCTTACAATGCATTTTCATGGTGCATTGTAACATTTACTCCTCCTCATTCACTTACTCATTCAAGTATCCATTAGATGCCTGCCTTGTGCCTGACCCTATGCTATTTCTAGGGCATTCGGCTGTGCAGATGACAGACAAAGCCTTGCCCTCTCGGAGCTTATAGTCCCTCGGAGGCAGACTCAGCCAAGTTTATTTTTTATTTACTTTTAAGATGACGAAAATGAGGACTAAAGCATTTAACTGACTTTTCCAAAATCACACAGTCGGAGAGGGTGAGGCAGACGTTGCATTCCCAGGCTGCTTCTAGGGGCGGAGGAAGGATTGTTCTCTTTAGATAGGTGGAGGGTGCTCTGCTTTTAGAACTGAGAAGCCTTAGACAGAATTAGAGGAAGTCATGATTCCACTGAATATATTCTTACTAACTTAGTTTTATTCACCTCAGAGCTAAAGCCAAGCTGGTGCTATGATTCATAAGCCTCATTTTCCATGTATTTGACTTGGGATTTTCTGTAGACAACAGTTGATTGGCCAACTCTTGTGATTTTTAGCTCACTGATAACGTGACCTGATTTCAGCTGATTTCTATTACCTCTGAGCTCCCTGGAAAAAGGAGAAGTCCACTGAGACTCCAGGGTAGCCAAGCATTCTCAGCTCCCAACGAAACCAACCAAATCCATATGCAAAACCTGGCATCAATACTGCCAACCTGCCTTAAAGGTAGAAGTCCCCAAGTCCTTTAGTTAAACAATACCCAAATCACATGGATCCAGGAAGGAGTGATGAGTTTCCAGGTCCCATGCTGCTAGAGGTCTGATGATAATCAAACCTGGATTACAGTTTTAGTATGAAAGTCCAGATGTTTATATCATTTCTCTGCCTACTTCCCTTCAGCAGAGCCCCAGTGCAGATGGGGAAAATCTAACTTCCTTAGTATGAATCTAGACTTTTCATGACCTGGACGTCATATCCTTTTAGAGCTTCATCTTTCACTGATCTTCCCCCATGTTTTCTATGTTTCAAAACAACCAAAATGTCTATGGTTTTGGATCTTCAGACATGTTCTGATGTCTCACATCTCTGTGCCTAAACTGGTTATTAACATGTCTATAAACATAGTCTTGCTATTGTTGTTATTAATCGTAATTACTAGCACATGCTATGGTTTCTTTCTGGGTGACTAAAAAATGAGATCCAAAGCATTAATGTAGGAAGAGTGTTAATAAATCCCAAACGCCATAAACTCTTCTCCTCCCCCTCCCCATTTTCATTTAATTGTCACGTACTTGTTTTAATGTAAACTAATCAGAGTTCTATTTGTAAGGCAGGCAGCATATTGTGAAAGGAAATCAATATGAGGTCAGATTCAGTGGGAAAATGGGAAATATGCAAGGTTGAGCTGGCTGGCATATTCTATTTCAGTGAGTTCTGCCTAATGTGACTCTGCTGGAATTATGTAGGACGGATGGGCAGCCAGGACACAGGATCGAATGCCATAATGTGGGAGTTACTAGACTTTTACGCTGTGAGCTAAATGAGTGTTGGGTTTTGAGGACACCCAGACAACTCCCTCATGTCTACCCAAATTATGTCTTTTGTACAACATATTTGAAGTGGGGAGAAAGTTAAATCCTATGCCAAGTCCTTTTGGTGATTCTTCTAAAAACAATACGTTTTCTCTTAAAATAGTGCAACTGCAGGGCACTCTGCCTCAAGGACATCTATAAATTCAGTCTACTGGAATCTATGTTAAAAAGTAATTGTAAAATAAAAAGATGGGAGTTTGACACCATGCTGCAATGGGTGATCTTAAGGTAAGTCCTATAAACACAGATTCCCAATAAGATGCAAATATTTATCAAGCCTCCAGAAATATACATATATTAGTGCTCATTGGCAATGATCTAGTGTATTAAAGAAAAGATACTTTTTAAATCTGTCAACCATGTCCCCTAAAAATCTCTGTAATTATTTTCAGCATTTAAAACTATGCACATTGGGATATTTAAAGTGAAAGGCATTTTGATTAATAAGAATATTATGAAGACAATTGCAGTAGTAAATTAAGTAATGTCCTTAGATGACTTAATAGGGTATGATGATGGCTACATTGGCATGTATTTTTTTCCATATTTTTAAAAATGACAATCCTTTTCAGTTCAAGGTCTGCAAGACAGGTATGAATTTTTTTGGAAGTTTATCCTATATTAGAAAATCTTATTTTCTAGTCAACTCAATATTCAAGGTAGAAGAAAAGATAATTTCACCAATAAGTGGTAAGTACCAGTATAGAATAATTATAAGAATTTTAAAGAAAAGAGTAGATCTCAATGAGTTGGTTCTAGAAGCAGATGGCCAGGATTAAAATCCTGTTCTAAAATTTACCAAGGGTGACCTTGGGAAAGTTACTTTTCACTGAGCCTCCACTTCTTCATCTGTAAAATAAGGAGATAATAATGTTACCTATTCCACAGGGTTGTTGTGAGGATGAAGTGAGTTAAACCTCAACATGCAAAGGCTTAGGAAGAGTCACTGGAACGTAGTGTTTGCTTGCTAAATAACACCTATTATTATTATGAACCAGAATAAAAGCAGAATTGTTGTTTCATTTTTCAGAGAAGCATAAACTTTTAGAAGTAGAAAAATCACAAATGAGACATATGATTTCTCAGAACCTGAGACATATACTGCCTGTGTTCAGATACCATTATATTTTCCCTACATTGCCAGTACAGCCTTCTAACTGATATTACAGTCTTCCTCTCTCTAAACCATTCTACAGAGACATCCAGGATGAGCCTTTCTAACTGAAAACTGTTTAGATTTATTCCTTTAGACCACTCCACTTTCCTCTCTCTCCATGTCACAATTAATGTTTTCTAATGGAACACACTCTGATCCATGCTCATCACCTCTCCCCTTCGACACCTACTTCATACAGATTCATCTAGACAACTTCTACCTGTTCTTCAAACCTAGCTTGGACCTCACCACTTATCCAAGAATTCTTCTCTGATCCCCTCAAGACTTGGCCACATGTACTTTGATCTGTGCTCTGTATCACTTTAAGGATCTCTGAATAAAGCCTGATCACTGGAATATTATCTATTGTACAAGAATATTGAATTCACTTTTCTAACATAACTCCAAGATCAGGGAGCAAAAAAATAAAAAATAAAAAAATAGAGCATATTGTAAATAATCACAATTTTTAAGTCAAAAGCTTAATAGAATTTTTTGAAAGGAATATGTACATATCACCAATATCATGCTTAATATTCATGTTTTGAATATTAACAAACTTAATGTTTGAAATAATGTTAATTAATGAAATAAGGCTTATCAACATACAGCCTCAACCCAGTGTTCTCAAATTATTTTTCACCACATTCCCACTTATTATGATCTTATAACTCTGAATACTGTGTGATAGTCTAATCTTACAAAGTCCTTCCAGATGTCAAAGCCTCCCAGAATTTACATAAGGAACTCCCTTTTCCCAGAATGGACTCTCCACATTTCTCTGCCTCATAAAGACCTACTCATCTACAAAGCAGCTCAAATGTCTCCTACCCACCCATACTTCAGAACAAATTCTTCTCTCTCCTTACCACTATCCAGAAGAGTTATCCTGTTAATATTACTTCATACTTGTGCTATCCAGTACAGTAGCCACTAGCCATATATGGCTATATACATTGAAATAAATTAACATTAAATAAAATTGCCACAATAGCAAGATTTGAAATGTTGAATAATCGCATGTGATTAGTGACTACCATACTGGGAGGTGCAGAATATTTCCATCAAGTTCTATTGGAAAGTGCTGGTTTATATCTTGTACCTAGTACACTGTCACAAAATGGACACTCGATAATATATGTCAATGACTGGATAGATGCTGAATAAATTAGTATCTCTATTATAGTCCTTGCATCAGTCAGAGTTCTGATAGGAAACAGGCTTCAACTCACTGGTTTCAAGTGAAGAGAGTTTAAATAAAGGTTCTGCTTCTGAGTTACCGCACAGTTAAAGGAATAAACACGAGATGCTCAGACACTCAAAGAGCAGCGACAATGGAAGTTGCTGTAACTAACAGAGTTGAAGGAACAAGGGAGGAGGAAACAGTGTTGCCCAGAATCCAATGAGAGCTGAAGCTACAGAGAAGCAGAGGATGCCAAGAACATGGCATGGAGGCACACAGCCACTGCCAGAAGCTAGATGTCAAAGCAGGGAGAAAAATTCCAATCGCTCAGATCTCTTGTTAGTGACTCTCTTGGCTGAATCCAACTTGAAGGCAGCTGTTAAGTGAGCAATTCGTTGATGTCAGCCTCCCAAGGTGCAGAGCAGGGAAAGAAATGGTAGATAATGAATCTATGGGGTAGGGAAGTGAAGAATAACACTATTACTCATTATAGCTGAATTTATCAATTTCTTTATCTTTCTCACTCTCTAGACTAGGATCCCCTTAACTTGAAGACTATGTCTGATTCACTCCTAATGCATACCAAAATGCATGATACAGCAGATATTCAATAATGTCTGTTGAGTAAATAATCTTAATTCTTCCTATATTGGATGGGTGTTTTCAGAAGTTGGGGTCACTATCTGTGTGTATTGCTTGTCTTCACACTATGAGGGTAAATACATGGCCTTCACACCTTGGATTTATTTGACAAAATGAAAGTACTCCCTTCATAGGTTTTAACCATTGAAGCCGTGCTCTCAGGTTTTGATGCAATTGTCAATATATCCTCTGGCAGGCTTAGCAAATATACCTGTTTCATTTTCCTTGGCATACATCTTATTCTGATAGTATAAGTAGCTGACAACCCAGTCCGCAACAGAAAAGTGTGATCAAACACTCAATGAAAATACTACTTTCCTGAACAATAGGCATGATCTGTTATCAGATCCCCCGGTAGGATTTTTGAGAAAATGGATTCAGTCAAAAAAGAACATCACATCACAAAATGGCTTAAAAGCAACATAACAGAGAACCTGGGTAACAAATGAAGAAGAGTAGGTAATATTTTATGGATTAACAAAACCTATTTCATTTCAGCTTTATTTTCTTTTTGTTAGGATATCACAGGTAAAGCAAAACATGTAATTATATTCTGTCATTACACTTAAGTTCCTTTTATGTAATTTAAAAGAAATCAAGTTTTGACTCCTATCACAGTTTTGGTTTATTTTTGATATCACAACACAATTCCCTTGACATAATCATATTCCTTAGTGCAACCTATGTCAAACCTCAATAATATTAATAATTCAATTATATATATCAGTTTGTAAGAGACAGGAGTTCTCCCCCCTTTTTTACTAATGATGTTATGGAGGGTTCTGGTTACGTGGTCACAAGACTAGAAGCCTGTGTTACTGAATAAGTTATTCTATTCAATTTCCAGGGAGTGATTGGGCCATCTTGTCCCCTCAAAAAAGGTCTCTCGAGTTCAAGGTAAGGGTGACAAATTTGACGTTTTCAATCTGAATTTTCTGTCATTCTTTTAATCAAACTATTTTGTGTCTTAATAACTCAATCCTCTAGAATTATTCTGTATTACCTAAGAAGGTTCATGCAGCAAAGTGTAAGTTCAAAAACTGGATTCTGGAAACAGAATCCAGTTGGGTTCAAAACCTAACCCTGCCAACTACCGCTGTGGGGCATTGGGTGAGGCCTTTGCCTACCTAAGCTTCACTCTCCTCATCAGTAAAATGGGGACAATAGTGGTACTTCTAAGTAATTTCAAAGTACTTAGCCTAATAAAATCCTAATAAAATGCTCCATAAATATTAGATATTTCTAATATTTTTTTATTTTATTTCTAATTACTGGGAAAAACAAAGCAGAAAGCAATAATCCTTTTTAACTTAAGCAGTTCTATCTCCTCTTCCACTTTCAGCCCATGTGATCCAGCAGGTGTGCCCAGGAGAAGAATTCCATAAACAAACAATTTGCATAAGATCATCTGAGCCTCTTTAAACTTGTGCAGATATTCACTTTGGGCTCTATTCAAATTTCAAGCTCAAGCTCCTGCCAATTTGATGCTATCAAAACAGGCTTGCTCATCTTAGAGGCTTCCTAAAATGATCTATCACATAAAGATTGTTCACCCTCGCTGGGAAATATTAAAATTTTATCCCCCCCTAAAAAAAAGATACCAAGAGATTGGTTCTATTTTGCACTTGGGAGTCTAAGAAAAGCCATTCCAGGTTTGTCACACCTCAGTGGTCGGTGGCAGAAGTCACCACAACACTTATCCCGTCATGGACCTGGCCTTTTAACACGCGGACTAGGATTCAAAACAGCCAGCTTCCTGGGATACGGGGAACAATATGGGCAACAACAGATGCTCTGTATTTGAGTTGCTCCTGAACACTGCCTCCTGAATTTACCATCTCTATTCAAGCCACTCATTGAAATTCTGATTCACACCGGAAACCGTGCTAATCTGCACAAGGTTGACTGTTTTGCTGCCTTTCACTGAAGTGATAATGATTAAATATACCTAAAAGGCAAACCATCTCTCAGAGCATCTTACTTCTCTACCCTGATGCAGCAGTCAGTTCCAGTCCTCTTATTCCCAAAGGGAAATAAATATTACCATTAGTAGTTTAATGTTCCCCTGGAACCTGAGAAATGAGCCATTGGAACCATAATAATAATCATAATCACAACAATAATCATAACAACAATAATAAAGGTAGATGAAAAATCTCACAGAGTTGACCACAATCAGAATTTTAAATTTCATGAGTTAGTCATATGCCATCCTAGTGAAATTTATTTTGGACATCTTGTTTTAAACAATGATACTTTCTGTACATTTTGAAATATTTTTGGAATCTTCTTGGCCTTTGTTATTAAAGGCATACAATTCTAAAACACCCTGTGGTCCTGCTTGTAATGAAAAGAGCCATAAAAGAGAAATGGATGGAAGAAAGACTCAAAAGCAAAAGTGAGAAATCATGGCAGGTTGGAAAAAAAAAATGAAATGTGTTTTCATCTATGGGATTTTAATCAATGTATTTCTTTGACCTTCTTTGACTACAAGAAAATTTTAAAATGAGTTATTGCAGCTGGAATAGTTTCACTTAGCAGATCACAACCTAATTAGAATGGAACCATGTCAACAAAGTCTATAGCTTTTTACTGCATGTTTTTGTGGAATATCCACAAGACTAGAAATTTGTAGACATGAAGCCAAAGCCCAGAGGCTTTGAGACCTTGGGAAAGTGTCCATTGATGTCCATTCAATCAGTCAATAAGCATTAAGGTCCTCCTTTGTACTAAACTTTGGGCTTGAGAGGTTGAATGGAAGAATGAATAGGACATAAAAACTATCACAATTCACTGGAGAACACTGACAAGCATGGTAACTTTTGTGTGTTGTAATAAACCCTGTGAGTGGGCATCCTCGGAGCTTTTCACAGTTTTCTTCCAGGCAGATTGCACTTCCCACCCTCTGGGAAAACAGGTGTGCCCATATGACTCGCTTTAACCAAGGAGAAATGAACAGAAGTGAATTAAGTTATTTCTGACAAGGAACCTTAAATGCCGGTTCATGATTTGCTATGTTTCTTTCCCTCTAATGTGCAATCACATAAGTAGGTGTCAAGAGAGAATTTCCATCACCCTCAGGCCCTCCTGACCTAAACATGTCCCAAAAGGTCCACCTCCAAGCTCTGTTGCAATAGAGATTAAGTTTCCAACACACACATTTTAGAGGGGATACATTCGAACTATAGAAAACAGATGGATAGATAGATAGTGTGTATGCACATATTTACAGGCAAATTATTTCCTCTGAACAATTTGAGAGTAAGTAGGAAACAAAATGCTCCTTTATGCCTTTACTTCACAGTATCTTTACTGAGAATGAGGATGTCCTCTTACATAGCCAGAGTGTATTCATAAAATTAGGGAATTTTAAACTGACACGGTACCATTTTCTATTTCATAGGCCATATTCCAAGTCTTTTCGTTTGTTCCAACAATGCCCTTTCTAGCTGTTTTTCTGTTGGTTCAGGATCAACTTTAGGATCACATCACACGTTGCATTTAGTTGTCATGTCTTTTTAATCTAGAAAAGTGTTTTATGCTTTCTCTGTGTTCCTTGGCCTTGGCATTTTTGAAAAGAATAAGTAAGTTGTCTTGTGGACTCTCAACTTGGGTTTGTCTAATGTTTTCTCACAATTAGATAGGGTCATCTATTTTCATTAGGAATGTCATTGAAGTGATGTTGTGTCCTTCTCAGTGTATCACACCAGGAGTTATAGGAAGCAGTTTTCCAATATTGGTGATTTTAGCTTTGAATATTCACTTTATAGTGATATCTGTTTGGCTTCTGCGCTGTGGAGCAATATTATGGGACTAAGTAAATATCTTGTTCCCTAACAAACTTCCGCACTGCTTTCAGCATATGTTAATGATTATCTATCTCCATCTGTCCATCTAGATTTATTAGTTTGCCTTCAACTGTAAGAGCCTCACCTTCTTCTATGTATGTATGTATATATGCATGCATTTATTTATTCACTGCTTCATTTATATTGAATGGGTTATACTTTCATATTATCATTATGTATTTTGAGGCTTAAATCCCAAATTTTGCTGGTGGGACTCCCTTTGGCTGACTTCTGTGCCATTTTAATATGTTTCCATTATATTTTTAACATGTCCTTACTTTGTAGAAAACAATATGTTGCAGGCTCATCTTGTACTTATTCTGCCCCAGCCTTAGAATCAGCCAATTTTTCCAGGAGCCCTGGTTCCTTTTAGTGGGGAATTGTATTTAGAAACTAAGATCTATGTGCTCTATGTCCTGATTGCTGTTGGGGTGTCATGAAAACATACTCTGTAAGGTTAAACTCTTCTAGATTGTACTGAGATCTCATTTTTAGGCAATAATGGAACAATTGGGACTATACCTACCCTCCCCCATAAGTAACTAGAAAAATGGAAAAAATATTTAAAACTATTCTTTGCAGATACTGAAAAACAGCTAACGCAAGACTCACATCACTGAGAAAGTGAAACCATGAATAAAATAAGCCCTAATCATCTTGGCTTCTTCTTCGGAGAACCTTTACATACCTTGGCATAAGCAGTTGAATTACAAGTAAAGCCAGGCAGTTTCACTAAGTAAAAAAAGACAGAGGTTAAAGTTCAGGGAGAACAATGTGGCTAGAACTGTGGGTCAAAACTACAGAGAAACAGCTGCAGAAATCTGCATGGGGTCCTCTTGAGGATGCTACAGAGTCTATTGATGTTGTTGATTCAGCTCAACAAATTTCAAGCATGATACATACAACAACAACAAAAAAAAAACACCAGGACACTTCATAATCAGTCTTCTCTTTTAAAAAAAAGTGAGAGATTAAAAAATTTGGAATCAGCCAGGGTGGAGGAAGGTACATTGTATACAGAAACACAAAGATAAGAAAATGGCAGACTAGAAGCGACCTGTGCATGCTGCTCTCCAAGAAAGGATTGAAAGTTGCAGGTAGATAACACACATACAGAAGGGCCTTCCTGGAAAGAGCATTGGGAAACATTGGTATTAAGTGATCAATACTTATGTGCACATATTGTAGTAACATTCATCGGCTGTTGGGCAGGTGGTGGGGAGAGGAGGGGATGGGTATATTCACACCTAATGGGTGCGGTACTCACCATCTGGGGGATGGACATGCTTGAAGCTCTGACTCAGGTGGGGCAAAGGCGATATATGTAACCTACACCTTTGTACCCTGGTAATATTCTGAAATAAAAAAATCTATCTATTAAACAAAAAAGAAATAAAATACTTTGAAAAACTTTTAAAAAGTTTATGAGCCAGAGAGAATGGAATAGCACTGTAAAATCATGAAAGAAAACTGTCACCTTAGAACTTTATAGGTATCAACAATATCTTTCAAAATTAAAGACAAAATAATTTTCAGAAAAAAAATGGAGAGACTATAATATGATAGATTTTAAACAAACAGGTAGGGCAAATAGAAAACAAAGAGCATGACAATGAATTTAAACCCAAACAAAGAAATTATTTGAACTCTCCAGTTTTTTGCCTCCATGGCTGATCACTTCTCTGTAACTTTACATACTTTTTTATGTGATTCTATCCATTCCTGTGGTTTAAATCCACTTGCATGGGTTTAAAGACACGGGACACCCAATTCCTGAATACTATCTCCAAAAATGTGGATTTAATTAGGTCACTCTCCTGCCTTAAAACTGTATGTTGTGCTAATAAAGAGAAGAAAATATCTTTTATTTTATTCTCACAGAACCTACAACAACATATCACTGTTTATTTTCATACTGCCAAATTTAGTGAGAAATGAGAAATTCTCAGAAATCAGAGAGTATGTTTCATATGGTTCTTCCATAGAACTATGAATTAGGTGGTCAATAAATATTTGTTGATTATTTAATCTACTAGGAAATGTATAAGAATCTCATTGCTATAAAATGTCCAGGTAGAAAAATTATAGGCACACAGCATATTCGTTTTGGCTCTCAAATTCTTATAAAACTATTACAGAAAGGAAAAGAAACAATTTTTTAAAAAGCCCTCTGACCTATAATCATTTCTTCTGGTAAAAGTGAAAATAAAATTATATATTATTGACTATTCATAAAATAAAAATTATAAAAAAAGAATTCACTTCTACAAATCCCTTAATTATAAGCAGAAAAATAATCTTTTTAATTGTATGTCAACAATTCATAGATACTGCATATTCCTACCACTGCAGCTAGTTTACCTAATGTACTAGTGTTTTAATAAAAAATTTAAGTGTAATTCATTCTCCACAAAATCAAAGATCTGAATGATAACAATTTCACTCTTTTGCTCCCTATTATCAAAAGTATTTATGACTTGAAGAGTGAGCAAAAGGGGTTTTCTTAAAGTCAAGGCTATTATTCATCTAGAATTGAGGTTAAGGCACAATACTTTTTAGGAAAGAAAAGCAATTTAGTAAGACTGTTCCATCTCATTTAGATTTCAATAATTGTTTTATTAAATAATGGGACGAAAAATCCACTGTGAATGAAAACCATCAATAACCTGGTCCACTATTTTGGTTAAAGGAATTTAGAAATTTAATTTTTCCCCAAGATTAATATCAACATCTGCCATTTATAATCTTTTAGCATGAAGCTCCATGGTATTTGATGATTTTACATTTAAGAAGTAACAGAAATGTATATTATTTTTCTAATCAGAATATACGTTTTTGACATATAATTTGGAAAAAACTATAAAGAAGAAAATAAAAATCATCCATGATCCCATTACCCTGAGAGAAGTTTTTGCAACATTTCATGCATATGTTTGTGTGTTTTGCAAAACTGGGATCATGCTGCATAGAAGCCAAGAATTCAAATGCCAGAAAGGTGACATCGATGAGTGCAGCAGGTCAGAGGTCATGGGAGTGCTGAGGACTATGGCCAACCAGAGAGCACATGCCTTGTCCAAGAGGCCAGGCCTCCTCAACTCCACCTGAGTGGTGTTCACAGGGGGGAGTGCCATGAGTGTGGCCAAACCTCCAGGATTTCAGGGAGAACCTGAAAATGCAGTTATCTTAAAGTGAAATATCCTAATTTTTAAATACTGGCAACTAATTTAAAAAGTGAATACCATGTAAGCAAAACTAAAGAAATGCACAGTCTAGATTCCACCAAAGAGCCCCTATCTACCTTTTCTACATTTATTTCCTACCTTTTTAGTTTAACTTTACCAACCCAGCATTTCCCCCATATCAGTAAATAGCCTTTATAAGGGTAAACAATGACTTTAATGGTAATTCAGGATTATATCATAGGCATACGTCATTATTTATACTGCTACATTCCTAATATTTGGACAATATATTATTGCCTTTTGTTATTAATAATGTTGTAATGAACATTCTTGTATAAAAACTTTTGTGCAAAACTCTGTATCTGTGTTATTAACTCCTAGAAGTCATATTATTGGTTCAAAATACAGTGACATTTTTAAGGTCCATATATCTAAACTGCTTTCAAAATCCTTGCACCAATTTCTATGCTAATAGCAGTGTTTAAAAACAGCATATCTCTGGCAAACTTACCATTGTTTTGTATTTTCTTTGTTTTTAATTTTGGAAATTTAACAGGCTAAAATGATGTCTTAATAGCATTTTTTAAATTTACTTAATAATGTTTGGGATTAGACTTTAAGCTGGGAACATTTTCCTGGAATCACTATATTTCATAATCCAATAATAATTCATGAGGAAAACAATTATCTAGACAAAACAGTTGTTCATTAATTATTACATTACCATGAACTAAGTAAAACTCACCTTCCTAGGACGTAGTTTAATGCTCACACAAATTCCATTTGTTTCATTTATTCATCTTTGGGGACTTATTAAACCCAGAAACAGCTAAGGAAAACTACCATGTTTTTGAAGAGTAAATGACAACACATATTTCAAAGTGTAAATGCCTCATGCTTTGCAGGGCCAATACATTTCAGCAAAATTGGCTATAAAGTGAATCGTGTTTCCCTACAGACTTTTGCTATAAAATCAGCAATATGTTGTTTTAGCAAAAAACAAAAAAAAAAGACAGAGAGAGAGAGAGCGAGGCTAACTTGAGTAATACAAATAGCTTATGTATAAATAAAGATTGCCAGGTTATGGCATGTTGCATGGATTCATTTCTTCATTCAACAGATATCTGAGAGCCTACAAGATGCCAGGCATTGTGTCAGAGATCAAGGATACAATAGACAAGACACTAAGACAGTATGTCATAGCTTATAGCACTTTTCAATCTTTAATTCACGCCTCACTGAAGGCACTTATATCTCACGTGAAGTGTGGAGTTTGGTGTCATTTTGTCCGTATCTCCCAGGATGAGTTGCCTTTCTCTTATGTTTATGAAGTACAATCAACATGCAGGTAGAGACTCATGTCATGCACTCCTTTCTTAAATAAAGACGTTGATTTCACTAGACACTTTATTGTTTTGTAGATTTGATTTTTGCTTATCCTGTAAATGAATTCTCTTAGAATGAAGAATACTTTATCTTAATTCAGAAGTTATTCCTAGGGTTATCTTCTCCTGTTAGCACAAGACACTGTAGATGCTGGGATGTGGTAACAGTCAAGCATATGTAGAGGCCTTACCTTTAGAGAGCTTGCATTTTGTTAAGGGATTCAGATAAAAAAATTAATAAGCAAATAAATTAATTAACAACATGTTATCATTTTAAGTGCTCGAAAGAATAAATCTACTTTAGGCAGGATGATCGGGAAATACATTTCTGAGAATATTTTATCTGGGAGACTCACAAGTGAAGGTTAGGGATAATGGTGACCCAAGCAGAGGGACTGGCAAGTGGAAAGGCCTTAAAGGCAGAAGAAAAAAAGGCTTCTTATATTTTTTTTTTTTTAAACAGAAGACCAGCACAGCTGGTATACAGTGGGAGAGGAGAGGAACAGGAAACATGTTCAGAGAGGTACATAGAGGCCAGATCCTTCAGGAACTTACAGATCATGGTAAGGAATTTAGATTTATCCTAGGTGAAATGGAAAGCCGTAATAATAGAAAAAACTAGAAAAGGCATGCAAGACAATTGGATGGTGTTGGGAGGGTAGGACTAATGGTTTCCCAGGACCAAAATTTATAACAGAGATGTAGAACTAACTAAATTTCACGACACCGTTTGTGGTATGAGAATGGGTATTTATTTTTATTTTTTTTTTATTTCAGCATATGACAGAGGTACAAATGTTTAGGTCACATATATTGCCTTTGCCCCATCCCAGTCAGAGTTTCAAGCATGTCCATCCCCCAGACGGTGTGCACCGTACCCATTAGGTGTGAATATACACATCCCCTCCTCCCCTCTCCCACCTGCCCGACACCCAATGAATGTTACTACTATCTGTGCACATAAGTGTTGATCAATTAATATCAATCTGACAGTGAGTACATGTGGTGCTTGTTTTTCCATTCTTGTGATACTTCACTTAGTAGAACGGGTAATTTTAAAGATATAAAGGCTAACTATATTCAAGATTGAAAGAAAAGATAGGCATGTCATAATAGTACAAAGGAACCCTAAGAGCTTGTGAACAGGTAGCTTGAGAAAAACTTGCATCTCTAACTTTTCAAGGGGACAGAGAAGTTCACCAAGAAGGCAAGGGAGGTAACCAGAACACGAGCACTGGAATTGCATGAGTCTCCACTGTAGCCGATACCTGTACAGGTGCCTCTGCTGTGAATATGGAATTGAAAGCAGCCCAACCAAAATAGTGTGAGGTGTCATTGCAAACCAAGAAAGAAATGTATTTTGATATGTGGTCAGGAGTGGGTAACTAGTTACAAAGTAATTTTTCAAGTCCCATGAAAGGTATAATAAGCTTCAACTCATTTGTAATTTCTGGCATTAATATTTTAGAGGGATCCATATAATTCCTGTAATCACAAATGACTCTGGTTTGCTCAAACACACACATGGGGTTTTCTCCATGTTAGAGACCTCATTAATAAATAACCATTCTTAAGTGATCATTAACTTTGCATGCTTTTTAAAAATTTCTTTCTATCTTCTATAACTTCAATGTTTCTGGTGCCAGCTTTCATAAATTAATAAGTGTTGTATCAAATCTACTACTCCTCCCTGTTCCAGGGAATGCATTTACTGCGCGTTGCTTTTTGTGACAAAAGAAATCAGACTTCTTAATCTCAAATGGCATCAGATAAGGCATATTGCTGGAGAACTACTATCCCATTATAATAATGTACTCGGTTAGCACTGGAGGTCAGTGAAAGGGGCACGAGCTGCCCCAGGGAATGCAAGGTTTATATTTGCATCCATATTCAAAGACATCTTTTCATTGATAACACTCCTCATCTTACCCTCCATCTATAATATCCTCCATCCTAAAACACCAAAACCAAGTATTTCATTATTTAGAGGAAATGATAGAGAAGCTTAAGAAAAACACCTTTCCTGAAAGAATAGTACACATCCTCAAGAATAACCACTGTACTCCTTTCAAGGTGGAAAAGATATGAGTCCCAGACGGAAGGGAGACTGCTGCACTTAATTTTCCGTGACATTTCCCATAGCATACTTGCGTGTGCCAATTGAAAACAGTCATTTTTAGCTCATATTTTCAGCGGTTTTGTTTAATTCCTGTGTACTCAGACGCACTATTTCATCTATTCACACCTGAATAACCCACATGTGGCTGTGTAGAAAACAGCTATTTCTCCTGCCACATGGGACTGGAGTAACAAATGCCTAACGCGCCAGTTTCTTCCAAACAAAGCAAAAGATTCATCGGGATTTGCACTCCCTTTATGATTTACCAGTAAAAACAAAAACCCCTTTTGTTCTGCTTGTGCTAACACTTCTTCTCTTATTTTATATATATTACCTCGTTGGTAACCTTCACTGGGACAAATAAGAGTTCTGCTTCATAATCAAACTAAAGAATTTTCCAAGGGTGATTTTTGGGGTAAGAAAATGTCCAAGATTAAGCAATATTTCTCCTACATTTTGATGAGATACTTAAGATACTCCTAAAATCCACATTCACCTCCAAATTTAAGCTCACTTTAAAGTAGGCTTTTGATGTTTATCCCTGGCTGTGTCTACCAAATCATCAGAATCTCTGGTTTCTGTTAGATGGAGCTTCACAAGAAGAGCCTATATATGTATGTACACATACATACATGTATGTAACACATCAAGCTGGCCCTTGAACAACACAGGTTCAAGTTACGTAGGTCCGCTTATACATAGATTGTTTTTTTTTTAAAACCAAATGTGGAATACTTCAAAAATGCAATATTCACTGGATGCAAAACCTATGTATATGGAGGGAGGGCCGACTCTTCCTATACAAACAGCCAGCTGTAGGACTTGAATTTATGCAGATGTGGGGGTTCTGGAAAGAACCCTTTTGTATACTGAGGGACAACCATGTGTATACACACACACATATACACACACACACATATATACACACATATAAAAATATATATATATGGCTGCCTCTGGTTTAATATCTTCTTCAACAACCACACTACAGAAACGAGTCAAGTTTGTGTTTCTAAAACAGAAATGTACCCCTTACACTGTAAGTACCAGATAATGGAGAAATATGTATATTCGTTCATGAACACAAGTATGTACCAGGCTCGATGGTAGACACAGTGAGACTTGGTCCCTTTTTTCATGGGCCTCACAGTCTAAGGAGAAAGACAGATAGCCAAAGAATTACAGAAATAGATATAAAGTTACAAATATGATAAGCACTTCACAGGAAAGTTACAAGGGGATACTGAGAGTATGTTAACAGTGAGATCTAAACCGGACAGCAGGTGGGAAATGGTTGAATCTCAAGTGTAAGCCACATCTGAGCTGAGAATGGAACACTGTGTGAAAGTAAAATAGGGAAGAGGGGGATTGTGGGAGGGGACCTGTGTCTTCTATGGTAAAGGTCATGGTTATCTGAGAAACAGCAAGAAGACTAGAATAAAAAGAGTAAAGACAAAGTGGGAGAAAGCTGTAAAGGAAGAAGTTGGAAGGATGGATAGGGCCTATATATATATATATATATATGACAATATTAATAACTTTTATTGAATTCTTTTTCTGTGTCAGGTACCATTCTGAACACTCATAGTTACTCATTAAATAAAACAATATTATAAAGGTGATGCTATTATTATTATTCAAATTTAGCTGATGAGGAAAAGAAACAAGAGAGGGTGGGTGTCAGCTAGCAAGTGGTAGAGCAAGGCTTTGAAGCCTTGCATTCTGCCTCTAGAACCAAAACGCTCATCACTATACTGCTTCTGCAAATTAGAAAACTATGAGTCATTAAGTGTGTGTGGCCTGCCGTAAATCACTGACCCTCTCTGTGCTTGCTTTGTCCATGATGGACTAAATTCATATAATAGCCTAACTTCTTGTGGGGATTTAATGAGTTACTATACATTAAGCACTTCAAACAGTGCCCGGCATATAACAAGAGCTATAAGGTGACATAAATGTTACTAGCTGTCATTGTTGTAATAATTTTTTAACTAATAATATAAAGTTGGATGTTTGATTTGGTTAGATATAAGTTTTTTTAGAAAAAAATCACTCCAGCTGCCATGAGAAGATTGGATAGGAGGGAAGGCATTCATGAAACAAGAGGACTACTTATGAAGCCATTGCATTATCTAGGAATGAGACGATGAGTGCGTAGACTTCAGTAGAAAAACTGATGCCGGAGAGAAATGGATGGGTTGAAGCAATATAAAATGGTCAGGAGTTGAATATTGGCCACTGGGGAGGAAGACAGAGGTGTTAAAGATGGTCAACCAAACTGGCGTGGTGCTTCTGTCTACCGAGGTCGGGTTTAGTACAGATTTAGGGGGAGACATCCTCAGTTTGGCTTGAATGTGCTGATTTTAAGATTTTGACATACCCAAGAAGAGACATATAACTATTTATTTGTACCCTGCTTGATTAAAAAAAAAAAAAACCCTCAAAGCTACTTATAAGGTGCAAATAAGTCCTACGTACCAGAAACTTCAGTGAAGATTTTGCATGAATTATTTCATAACAGGCCACGAGTACGCATTATTTGTCACATTTTTCAGACAGGTGTTCATGTACCCAGGAGCCTTAACAGTTAGCTTTGCTTTTTAATATAATCAGAAAATTGGGTCACAAACCAAGTGTAAGGTATCAGACTAGGTTCCTGCAAAGGGCAGGGAACACATGGAGCTAGTGGCAAAGACAAACTTTAAATGGGTGAATTCAACAGTCACGAGTTCTACGAAAGAGAAATTTAGTGGTTTATAGGAATATGGAGTGGGGAGGCCTAGATTCGTCGGAGAGGTGGGGAAAATCAAGGAAGGCCTCCTTGAGAAAGTGGCAGTCGAGCGGAGACCTGAAAGACAAGCAGCATTTAGCCACGTGGGAGGGTAAGGGCAGGTGAGAGAAAGGGTAATCGAGATGGAAATATCAGACTGTGTGAAGGCTCAGGTTCCATGGAGGATGCAGCATACCAAGGAACAGTAAGGAGAGGTCAGTTTCCCAGGAACAGAATGAAAGAAAAGAAAGGACACAAATGGAGCTGAATTGGTAGATACAGACTGGCTCATGTCAGGCCTGGTAGCCATTTGAGGGAGTCTGGATGTTTTCCTAAAGACAAAAGGGAAGAAAACAGTAAAGGATTTCAGACATTTCAGGCAAGTCCTCTGCCTAAGGCATATCATAGCTCCTTCATGCCTCCCTGCTGTTTTGAAATATGCTATTCACTGCTAAGAGCCTTAATGGAACAGAAAAATAGTGGGGAACTACAAATTCCTTATGGGGTATCTCCCTCCTCTAACTCTCTCTCTCTTTTCTATCATCTCCCCACCTACCTATAAATCTATTATCTGAATGTTATCTGCTCTTCATTTGGGGCTTTATTTATTTTATTTTGCTGTCCAGAGAAACACCTCTAATCTCCCTGTGGATTCTGATCCTCACTCCCCTCCATCCAAATTTCCGTAGTTCTTTCCCTCTTACATCACCACTAACAACAAAATTGGGGCTCGATGGACCCATCTGTGTTTAGTGAAAAGAGGAAAAATAGGCACCTATTTGCTTAAAGAATTTTCTCTTTATATTAGCAAATTTGAGTCAAAACTGTCAGATATGGTTTTCAACATCAGAAAAATGTTGCATTTCAGTCTTCAATATCTGATGGAAGTGTAAATTTGGCTAACATATATGTTCACACGCACACCCATGTATGCTTTATTGTTATACGTTGGCCATGCCTCGGAGCTCTGCAGAGAGTTTTGTCAAAACGTAATCAGCCCAAAGCGCACCACCCTAGCTAAGACGAGAATTAAGCATGTGTCAGCATGATCTGTGAAACAATATACAATCACAGTTCAGAAATGAGCATTTGCGTTATTGAATGCTGCAAATGCACAGGCCGCAAATTTCTCTTTTCCATTATGAAAAACCCTACAGAAGTATTCATGTTGAAGTAATAGCGATTGCAGTATGTTTTAGTTCCAGTTATTTACATAATTCTGCCCAAGAAGAGTGGGCCCTATGAGCTGAGAGCCTCTCTGTACATATCCTCAAGTAGTACCGCACTTCTGAATGCCTGTATTACTTAAATTCCCTCTTGGAGAAGAAATAAGATTGTTGACCTTCATTTGTGAGCCATAAGGGGGCCGCTAGCCCTTACAAACTCAAAAAGAACAGTTGATAAAACGGATGAAAACAGGAGTATAGTTTTCAAGGTGTTTGTGAATATCAACGCATATTCATGAATACAGAAAAATCTGAGTTCTGTGACCTTTGATGGCTCTCATTAGCAGATCCTCTGAGTCTTCTCAGGAGTTGTAATACCCTTGCCATAACAATCATTCATGAGCTAAAAATGGTGGGATAGGGGAGGAGGAGAAGGTATGTGATCTGTAGTTTATAGAACTATTAGTGTTTATTAGAATTGACTTTGTATATATTTTTATGGAATCCTTTATGAGGTTTTTGGTTCACCTATTTTGTTTTTCTACGTTAGGTGACTATGTGAGACAAATATGGAGGCTTAGAGCATTGCTCGGCTTAAACAGAACTCTGGAGCCTTGACATAAGCTGAAAACAGATGCAGGGTTGATCATGGAAGAGGGTCAACCCAGCTGCCAGTTTCCAGATGCATAATAAAAGGGACCGATGAGACTCACCCTTCAATTATCCACCTGACCCTGATGGGGGGCTGACACGAATGCTAACGCAGAAGTCTGTTCAGCTTTAGTGGATCCTAGATTCATGTTCACTTATATGAATTCCTATCTAAGGAGCAAAAGTGAGGCAGCAGTATCTAGCATTCTTCTGTCAGCCTCACCGAAAGATAAGCTTTGCTGCAGTCTAGCCCAGACAGCTGGTCCGTGTATGTGGATAGCCAAGGGTAAAGTCTTGAAACCTTCTTTCGATCCCGTTTTTAGACAATGCTGCTTTCTCAGAAACGGAGGTTGGCCCAAAGGTTCCACCTCACTCCAGAGTGGATTGTTGAACCTGGGTCGTTCCCAGAGTGACACAGCCGGTGCAGCAGCATCAAAGCTTGTCATTAATATTTGGCTGGTGAAACTCTATGCTAGTTAAAACACATGGCCTAATGAGCGGTCAAGACTCATGGCTAACCCTGAAATCTAGCCTACTCTGTCCACTGTCCGGCACATAATAGAGGCTCAATAAAACTTATTTAATGATTCAGCTTCCAAGATCTTTTGAGAAGTCATACCAAAACTACATTTCCTGGACCATCAAGTACCAGCCTTAACTCCTAGGCCTAGCACATGATATATGCCATCTTTTCAGAGTAGTGTTGTTACCAGCATTGTAGAGCAAGTGGCCTTAGTGCCTCTGTCTCAAAATAGACAAAAGACTAAACATTACCAAGTGGCATGTAACCAGGACACTCATCATGCCATATTATACCAGGCTGGCCCACCATCCTCTTCTGAGCTATCAGATATATTCTCCTGGATTGACACACATCTCACTCCATAGAGCTATAAATTTATATCTCATGATCAATACAATGAGAAAGGCAGAGGAAAAGAAAATCAAAATTAAAAAAAAGGCATGTTTTTATTTTGTCTACCAACCTGCTCACATAGTCTCAAAAGGTCCATAGATAATACTCCACTGTGGAGTGGAGTTAGGTTGCAGGACACCATATGACTGGACCCAGCTAACCAGAACACAAAATGTAAACTTGGAACAAGACCCATTCTCTCAGGGGGGACAGTCTCCAGGTCAGGAGTCAACTGGAAGGGCCAACACAAAATATCTGGCCAAGTGAGTGAGTGGAATATGCTATCAGATTAGAGACAGGTTTCGGGAAGCAATCGTGCCCAGCTGTGTAGGGGAAATCTAATAGCTTTTAACTGTGCCCTGGATTCTAGACTGAGGTTTCGAAGCTAGATGTACTTCTTGGGAGGACACTAGAGGAACACCAAAGCAGGGCTTTAATCTCTAAGCTACTAGCCAAGCTTTCAGGACCAAGATTTAAGGAACAATCCAGAGACCCAGTAATATAAACTGAAGCACAGTATGACATCAGAATCCAGGTAGCAGAGAAAAGACCCAGGTATCAATAGAACTAGCCTCAAGGGTGATTTGAACCTAAATCCTAGAAGGGATTAGTCTAGACATAGGAAAATGTCTTTTTCCTCATGTTAGAAATTGGGGAAGGTATAGCTTAAAGGTGATAGTGTCTTGGGCAATAAGAAGAGAAGACATGCAAACTTTGGGATCAGGCCTAATCTGTAAGGGGAAAATAGAGAGAACAATGTTTCCTTTCTAATGCTTTTTTGTTTATACTTTTAAGAGCAAACTAATATGGTATTACATTTCCAGCAAGGAGCAGACTTCCACAGGAATCCCTTAATTTAGTACTTCCCAAAGCAAGCTGTGCACCCGAATCACCTGGGGAGCTTGTTAAAAATAAAGGTGTGCAGGTACCAGACCAGATCTACAACACAGAATCCCAATGGGCCCAGGAATCTGTATTTTTAACAAGATCTCCTGGCAATGCTTATACCCAACTAGAGAGGGGGAACCATTCCCTAACCATACCAGAAAAATTACACAAAACTTGTAAGGAATAAAAATTCCCAAAAATGAAAATCACCACCCTTGTGTCTGCCATACCATCAGGTCTGAAATGGTTAAAATCTACTGCTGTCTCATTCTACCTCTGTCTTTAACATACACACACACTTGTCCTTTAAAGTAAATTTCCCACTTAATCTTTTTTGCACTGATCTGTTAAATATTTGAACTCGATTGTTCAAGTCATTATTTGAAATTTGCATCTGGTATTTAAGATCTCCAACTGAATAAATACCATGCTGTTAATCAAACAAATTCATTGTGAAAAGGTAAAAACGTGCTCTGTGTTAATTTCAGTAACTATTTCAGGCACTCACCAACAAATAAATACCCAGTGTAAGTTAATTATCTAATCCAAAGTTCCCAAAAGTTCACAATCAAATAAACCAAAACCCTAGCAATGATAGATTCTTGTAATTATCTTTATCAAGTTAATGTCTGTGTATAATTACCCACAATATAAGATTATGTGAAAACAGTGAGCTCAGGGACTGGTTCCCAAAACAACAAGCGCTTTATCTTGTAAATTAATAACAACAATTTGCACTTTACAGACCTTTTCATCCGTGGTATCATTGCAAAGATGAATTAATTTGATTGTAACATAAGTTCCTGGAACAAAATCATCATTCTCAATATCAAAAAATGCATTGAAATCATTATTATGATGAGAATCCATTTTGTACAATTTTCTTGAAAATATATTTTTCAATTATAACTCTATTCCTCCACTGCATGTAGAAAAGAAGGAAAAAAATTGGAGAAAAATTTATTTCATCATTTTAAACATCTCTCTGGTTGGAACTAGGACCATATGCCACGTTTCTTCCCTACAAGACCAAGGTTCTGTCCACATCACCACTCAGCAAATGAGAATGATGTAGGGAATGTTTCAAAGAACTTGGAAGCCACATCTACTGCATATGTCTAGCAACTAATTCTCTGTATGCTCGTAGTCTCCACTCACCATGTCCCTGCGGGGTTCACAGAAGTTCTCTACTCAAAATTAACCTCTTCTCCTCAATCTTTCCTGAGTACTAAACTTTAGGTCCCAGTCTCAGTATTTCATGTATTCCTTCCCTTTAAGACCATGTAGGTTGACTTTTTGTGGACTTATTGAAAACAAAAATGGTAAGTCAGTGTATTGACCACCCAAGCAAGAAAAGATATATGGGCCGGGTGCGGTGGCTCACGCCTGTAATCCTAGTACTCTGGGAGGCAGAGGCTGGAAGATAACTTGAGCTAAGGAGTTAGAGACCAGCCTGAATGAAAGCGAGACCCTGCCTCTACTAAAAATAGAAAAAATTAGCCAGACATGGTGATGCACGCCTGTAGTGGAGCCATTAGTAGAGGAGAAAATGGATGGAAAAGGAAAAGCAGAGTACTAAGACATTGTTGACAGTTTTTCTCTCTTAACAAGACCATGACCACCAGTTACAAGGCTCAGTCATTCATTATTTCGACATATATTTTTGTCTCTCAACTGCACTGGCAGTCTAGTGGATAAATCTTGTCTTATGGGACACTCTAGTCCCTCCTAGGCACAAATAAATTACTGGGTTAATAGCCTCTATATCAGAAAAAAATTACATGACTCAGAAATCTCAGGAAATTATATTGCCTCTTCATGTTGTTCAGTAATTTACTCTTCATTTCTCAATTTCTTAATTTGTCAAATAATAGTATCCACCCCTTATATTTTAATGACTGTAAAGCTAAATGAGATTATATACAGAGAGAAATTAGCACAATCCATCATGTAGTAGAACTCGGTATAATTTATCATTATTAATATCATTACAATATAAAAGTTTCCACTGGTTCAAAATAAAATGGGTGCATATATATTTTACATATATATATATTTTTTAAATAACAGTAACTACCAGTTCTTATGTACTTAATATCTTGTAGGCAGTTTAGAAGGTGATATTTATATATTAATAATTTTAATAATGAGGCTTTGGGGCTCAGAGAGATCCATTAATTTGTCCATGATCACACAGCTAGAATGTGCAAGAGCTAGAATATAAATTTAAATCCGTGTGATTCTAAAGCCAGTGCTGTATCTGCAAAAATGAAGGACACTGTCTGAACCAGGTTCCCATCTTCTGCCCCTCCCAAGATGTGAAGTTCGGATTTTTACCATGCACACATAGTATTCCCGGTAGGAATTCTCCGTATCTCATATTCCATATGGCATGCCTCTATTTCCTACCCTGGGATGGAACATTTTTTTTCCAAGGAGAAAGTCCATCTTTCTAATGAGGCTACTGAAATTATCACACTGGCATTTGAAAGAAGATACACTTGAAGAAGGCAATAGTCAACATCCTTCCGGACATTAGAATTTCTCATTGATGGAGAATCAAAGCTAGAAAACAGTCCATTCTTACTGACCTACAACTCGTAAGATAGAAGCAGTCTTGCTGCATGAAAAATCACCTCCCAGCCCAGCATTTGTCAAGACACACTCACCCATTTACGGAGGGAGGTGAGTCCACTTAGGCCCCAGTTACCTGCCCCCTCTCTGGTGGCACTCAACACCTTTTCTGTTGTAACAAAGGGCACCTAGTATCACTCCTTCCAGGTAATCATTAAGAAAGCAAATTCTATTAAACAAAGGCCAAAATGTCAGTTTCTTACAAGCTAGCCTAAGCATTATGTATAATCATCAACTCCCCCCTTTTATTAAATCAGATTAATAAAGCAAGTGTGCTTTTGAAATATAACCCACCTTGGGAATTGAGTAGTACAGGGGTGGGGGAAGTGTAACATTTACCAACTATGCTAATTTCACAGTCTTTACATGTATGTTTATGCTACTTTTGTGCAAAGTGAGTACAAAACAGACACCCCCATTTGAATGGCGATTACATTGATTATGCTTAATGTGTTGTTGGCAGTGGGAGGTTATATGTAGGAAAATATGAATTATCAACAATTTTTAATCAGATAGCCTTTTTAAATTTGCTCACAGCACCACTCTACTTCATTTTCCTGACTCTTCTTAGTCTGATAATCAAATCAGAAATATACTATTAGCAATATCGAATATAATGATTAACAATTACTGAGTGCTTGGTATGACCCAAATACTCAAAATCCCACTTACTCCTTGCAGCAACTCTTCGAGGTAGGTATTATTATTTTCCCTATTTTGCAGCTGAGAAAACTTAGGCCTAGAGTTTGTAAGCCAACTTGCCCAGGAAGTTCTTACTCTCAATCAAAGGTGGGGTGACTACTTAACACCAGATATATCTATATATCTGCCATTAGCCTCTGCTCTTGACTACCAGGCTATACGCTTCCTTATAAAGAAACAAGGCCACAGTGGTGAAAACGTTGCATCTTAGAACATGTCTGCTTTGATCAGAGCACTTTCTAAAAAGTGCTCCAATTTCCATTATCATTTTCTTGGTGGCCTAGTTCAAGACTTTTCTTTGGCCTCTGAGATGGGAGCTTAAGCAGCTGTGGGAAGAATTCATTTACTCCACCCATTCCATAAATACTTACTAAAGACCTAGTCTGCATCAAAACCTGTGCTAAGCACTGAAGGAATATTGCCTCAAGAAATCAAGTCTACCCCTTCAGTGCACAAGACACCCACAGAAGGACACAGCCAGGCACCCGTTTCAGAATCACCCAGTGGAAGTGTCAACACAACTGAGGCCTGAGGACTGGGGATAATTTAGCAAGGCCAAGTGTATTTGCGTGAGCCTCAGTATGTCCTGTTCCCTCCGCCAGAACATCGAGACTGTTCTTCTTTATAGGTTTGCCAAAATTAAAAGTAGTAATTCCGGCCACCTGCTAGTTTAATAAGAAGAAATATAGCATTTTGTATCACAAGGAAACTTAACAAGACAAGAACGTCATGATGCAGGATGTGGAGACAGAGCAACAGCTTTTGGTGACCTTGGCAGGCCATCAGCATCTCAATGACAGTCCACTTTCTTACCAATGCTGCATAATCATGTATACAAAAGCATATATAAACACAAATGTAACTGAGGGCAAACACCCAGGCTCCAGAGTATAGTAAAGAAAGAGGGTGACAGACTTGTATTTTTATAGCAAGGTGACAGCCCCTCAGTCTCGTGATTCTAGCATGTTCTTTTCTTTGGGTAATGTGTACAGTTTCTGCAGAATTAAACAGCTGTCACTCGAAATGGTCCAACTTGCATATTCGTCAACTCAAGAACAGGGTATATTTGCTCCTCCAGTTGCTGTCTGACCCAGAGTGGATGCTAAAGTCAGCCACTGCCTTGGCCTGAAAGCATCAGGGAAAATAAAGAATTGGCTGATCTCCATGCAACATCCATTGGCACTCAGACAGACACTGGTGGGGATGGGAAATTAGCATTAATTAGAATAATGCACCTGTATTCTTTTGCTGAAACATTAGTTCATTTCTCTTTGGATTGACAACCTGGGTAATTTCTTTGATTATGAAGATTCTCTTATTAGGGAAAAAGTGGTAGATTTGCCATCCTAGAGGTGGTTAAATGACAAATGCCACACTTACATGTGTACATAGGTAAATGTGCTAAATTTTGCAAATCTTTCCTAGTAGGAAGCATATTCCAAGGAAAGTAAGGATGATATGCAGTGGAAACATGATATTTGCCTAATTTTAAGCAGTGTTTTTGTCTGGATCATAAAGATCCTGGTGAAGCGTCAAAATACACAGTGAGAGGAATGAACAGCCAGTGCATAAACCATGTCAAGAGTTTTGGGTTAAGTTAGCTGGTCTAATGAGATTATGTTCCACAGAGGACAGTAACAAGTTCCCTGAAAAGAAGGGGCAATCTCAGTATCTAAGAGCTGGACTGAGTTGCTATAAAATGTTTAGCCTCAGCTTTCCATAGGTTCTCTATGTTTTCATTGCCATTGAGGAAGAAATCAAAAAGGTGCTGAGTTTCTAACTACAGGCCATAAATGTTTTCTGCTGCCTTGGATCATATAATTGTTTCTTCCCCTCTCTGTAAAAGGATGGCACAGCCTCAAACACTGCCATGTCTCTTGCGTCATCCCCGCCCTGACACAGTACACATGTCCTCACCTCGTTGCTTGGCCTTGAGGCATGCATTGACCAGCATACCGTGAGTGACTGGCAGAATGTAAGAGAACTTGATGGATACCTCATCAGAGCAAAAGTGCTAAGAGAGCATCACCTGTTTCTACCAATACTCTTGCTCTTTTTTCCTCTGCCATAACAATGGCATGTCTCAGGTCGGGTCTGCTCCTTGAGCCGGAGTCCTACAATGCAGAAATGAGGAAAAGTAGAGCAGAGCCATGGCCGCTGACTCAGACACCAACAAGCAATGTAAGTGAAAACTCTACTGTTACCATAAAGTCACCAAGAGCCGGCTGTTTATTACTGCTGCAAATCTGAATATCATATCTGCTAAGAGCGAACTTTCGATTTCATTGCCAGCCATATAGGAAAATAACAAACAAACAAAACAAAACAAACAAAAACCTTTGGATGGAATAGCTTTGTATGCCTAAGTCTGAGCTTTTCTCCAATGTGTCAATTCCTCTGATTTCCTAACGGCTGTCTGAAGGGCTGTGGCAAGAACGTTTGTGGAGTCATCTCCAATCTCAATGGGGAAAATTGGCATAATAAACTGTTAACATCTACCAGGAGCATGGAATTAAGAACTGGTGACACAGATGACTTGTTTGCTGGTCTAGAGCCAACTTATTTCACTTTTAGCCTGTCAAAGAAAGAAATAGTGTGTTTTCCCTTCTGTCCGTCACCTTCTTCTGAATGCTTATAAATGTTCCTTCCCTCTCAAAGGACTCTCACACCACTGGTACACAAGGCTGGCCTTTTTTTCCACCACTAATAACAGAGTGAGGGTCGGCGTAAATACTCATCCTTTATCTTTGGATGACCTGTCCACACGCTTCTCCCACTAACCATTCCTTCCTATGCTTCTGAAAAAAGTGGTCATTTTTACTGACCCTCTAACCAGTCTTACAACAAAACACGCACAACTCTCCACGGAGCTGAAATGAGTGTGGGTAATCGTCACAAAGCCCCATTCCTGCCAATCCTACCAGCTCACTCAGGGTTAGGTGGGATATGAAACTGTGGACCAAGTCAGGCACCTAGTCTATGCCATGTTCCTTCTCACAAAGACCCACCCTCCAACAAACCATGCTTACATTGTTAGAGGAACAAATTCAGTTTCCCAAGCCTCCCTTTAGCTTGCTGTGAAAAGAGCCACATTACAAATTAAATTAAGAAAAGATACAAAAGAAGCACTCTCTCTACTGTGCATCTCTATGTGCCAGGGTGCAATTCTAGGAGATCAAATGCCCTGCTTAACCAGATAAGGTAGTTTTCATAACCATTGTACAGATGAGAGTTGTTTGCTCAACGAAGAAGCAGAGCCAGGACTCAGAACCAGGTCTTGCCAAAAGCAGGGTGGACACTCCTTCGATCTTTCAGCACTTTCAACTCTTGATCTGATTCTGTGCTCTTAGATTTCAGAAAGTCTTATTACGCCTCAGCAGAATATGTCAACTTCAGTGAAGAAAATTTGCCTGTGTATAGCCTAAATGCATTTATTTAGACATTTCCTATCACTACTTTTCTGTGTCTTTTTCCTCTACGCCAGATATGCACTATTTGTTGAACAAATACATGACTGAATGAAATGGTGTTTTTTTCCTTCACTCCATTCAAACCCTTTTCAAAATCCACGTGCCTAGAATAGTTGTACCCACATCTGAACACTTTTTATCTACATTTCCATCATGTGAAAGGTCTCTGCCTCTATGCTCCACCACCCTACAAGTAAATCCCACACTAACACAATGCATGCATGTCTAAGGGTAAGGAAATTGATCCAGAGTTACAATTATTTAGGACACTCCCTAGGTAAATAAAAGCCTATACAAAACCACTTTTCTACAATAAAGCCATTTAATTTTCTGAATAATCACTTTCTTATTTATCTGCTTTGTTAATCTAAATTTTCTGATACTAGTTTATATTAAGTAAGCTGTGGCTGGCTATCTATCTACCTTTCTACACACACACACACACACACACGTTCAAGTTTCAGTGACATGCAGTTAAATGTCTAAACTGTTTTTCTAGGACTTATATTCATTGTCGCAGTAAGAGTGTGAACTCTACGAGGGCAAGTACTAATTTTTAAGTAATTTTCTAATCTTCTAGTTCCCACTGCAATATCCTCAGCTACCTTATTAAATGGTAATGACTGACCAAGGATTCCTCTCCTTCTCTAGCTAATCCTTTGAAAGAAACACTAATGAGTAATTAAATGTTTAAAAGGGGTAAATGAACAAGGAGAGGATCTTCCCAGGAGGGAATTATGGGATCCCTATTGTATTCCAGGAATCGCATCGGGTGATGAAGTCAGAGCATCCTCTCTGACCTCAAGGTTTAGCCTCATGGGATAAACAGACAATTACAGCACAGTATTCTGGGTTGCCAGAGCCCAGGGGTATCCTACACTTTGAGGAAAGGCAAAAGTGGCTGACAGTGAGGTCTCTAATTACTGAGTTTCCTCCTGAAGTAACAGCAAACGCTATAATGCAAATATTATAATGCAATGATAATAAATGTGTGCCAAATCAAAATAAATCAAATTGACACCTTGCTTTTCAGAAGCTCAAATATGAAACATGGAAATGTCATCTTTAGTGAATAGTAAAGTGATTCTATAAGCCCTGTTTATATGCATAAAAGCACAATGTGTAATACTTAAGAAGTGGGTTCTTAAGCCAGATTCCTTGATCTCATATTCTGGCTAAGCCCCTCGCTAGTTCTAGGCCACAACTGAGTTCAATGGTTTTATTGCATTTCAGTTTCCTCATGTGGAAAATGGGATAATCAAAATATCTATCTCTTAGGGTTGATCTGAGAATTAAATAAATTGATCCATAAAATGGACTCAGAACAGTATCTGGCACAAGTAAGCATTCTAGCACTAAACACTATGCATTCTCTTCTTCCTAGGGACAGAGCTAAATTAATTTTTCAGCCTCCCTTGTACTTAGATATATCCATAAGACTAGAATATGAGATGAACTGAGGTGGATCATTTACTGGTCTGACTCATAAATACCTTCAAGACATGATTTTCATCCATTTCCTTATCAGCCTGTTGAACAGAGACTGATCCAAGGACCTAGAGCAGATGTAACCATGAGATGAAAGGAGCCTGGGTCTATAATTTCTGTGAAATAGAGCCCTAACCCCACCAACCACAATGAAATATCATTACATCAGAGAAAAATAAATGTGCATGGCGTTACATTTAATTTTTTGTTGTTGTTGCTGTTATAGCACTTAGCTTTACTGGACTGAGAGAGTTGCCTATGGTTATTATTATTCCCTCATCACATACTATCTATTTAAAAAAGAGAATTTTGCTTTCAAAATATGAAGAATGACTAGATAAAAGGAGTTTAGGACCTGAAATTTGCTGCAGATAACCAACAACTTGATAACATATAAGTCCAAGGGTCTTTTTTTCTATCTGGAATGTAATTCATCCCATCTCTGTATTTCTTTAAATTCCCCATTTTGGCTACAAGCTACCGAGGTTAATCTCAATACAGCTAAATGTGTTTATTCAACTTAAAAATACAGATCTCTCATATTCCCTTTTAACTGCACTGGTGAACATCATTTTCTTACATTTACTGAGTCACTTAAGCCATAAATACGAAAGTACTAGCTGAGAAAATCCAGGAGGAAACATTCTTTTGGAAAAAAAGAAATATTCGAAAGAAAGGCTATTGCATTTAAAAAAAAAAAAAAAAAAAGATGTTCCCTATAGCAGTTCCATGGTTCTGAAATGTCTAAAGGAAAGTCATACCAAACAGGAATACATTTCCCAAGTTTTCCCCTTGAGGATCATAGACATGAAAGAAAAATGTTCAATTTGAGGCACTGTTCATTTTGCAAAAATGTTATTTGTTCACCAAAGGAAGGAAAAAGAAAAATGATACCAAGGATGAAGAGTACACACACACACACACACACACACACACACACGTGTGCCATTTTATGAGCTTTCAGGCAAAAATTTATTCAAATATAAACCATGAAGCACTTTCCACATGGTTTATTTTCTAAGGTTAGAGTGTCCAGCTGAGACTAGCTGAAATATTTCTCAGAGTACTTTGGCTCTCAAGGGATCATAAGACATTAAATAACACTATCAAATGTATCTTTCTAAATATAGAGTTAAATGGCTCTTCCCTTACATTTGTATCATGCCCTGCAATGTATTTTGTATATAGGCAGATATTATCAGCCCCACCCCACAAGAGGGGACACTGAAATTCAGAGAGATTAAAGGGATTGTTCAAGGTTACCTGGCTCGGGCTGCAAGCCGAAGCCACCGATCATCCGCTAAGTGATCTGTAGGCTTCAACTGTCACATATGAATTTTCTGAAAATGATCAAAATGACAGCTATGATCAAGTTAATCAATGTAACAATTACAAATGAGCCTATGAGAGAAAAAACTGACCAACAGGACACATTTGAACTAGTCCCAGCTTAAATAATAGAAAAGATTAACTGAATCACTACGTGGGTAGCAGGTAAACTCTATTTTGATCATTTCAGTGAAAATACCATAAATGCTAAATGTTTGTCATATCCACCCTAAAAGCATACTTGTCTCAGGAAATAGTAAATAAAACTAATGTCTAGACTAATAAAGTGATCTGAATCTTTTAGTGGTATTATTTAACCACTATATGTGTTCATGAGAAACTGTTATATAATAATTTTTATATACACATTTAAATATTATTTCTCATTTGTTTTAATTATTCCATTTGAGATATAATTCTTCAGAAAAATAAGAGTGGCTAAGAGACCTTTTTATAAAATCACACAAATATAACAAAATTTTAAATAACTGTGCATTGAGAAGAAAATTATACTTTCACGAAAATGTATTAAGAATAGTCCAAACAAAACACAAAGTTAGAATTAGATTAAGAACTGAAAGACATTTCAACCTGTTTCATTGTTGTATAATTTTTACGCTTAATTTAACAAAAACAACAAAAAAGATAAAAATGCCTTTCCATTCTAAATCAGTTTGGCAAATGTGCACTGAATATTCTCTTTATTAGTAAACATGCCAGCAGGAAATAGAATTCACCCCAGATGACTCAAATGAAGAGGCTTTAATAAGAAGGCTACTTATGAAAGTGTGGTCAAAGCTAAGAGAATTAAAATGGAATGGTGAGACTGGGTAAATCTTTCTTTCCAATATTATTATTTAAAAAAAAAAGGTGGGGAGAATACAAATACCCAAACAGTAAAGTCCATCAAAATTATTAAAACTGACTCCCAAATTTTGCTTTGATGTTTTGGCAGCTAAGTTTAAAGAAAGATCATCAGTTACACTGTCTCCCTCAGTATTATCATCATCATCCTCATCATTATGCCCATAAAAATATTTGCCATCCACTGAGTGTCAATGGTCTGGCAAGGTTCTAAATAATTGTTGGAAAAATCAGTCTAGAGTTAGTATGGGGGAAATGGAGGGAGAGAAAAGAGGAAACGTGAGCCCAGAGCAGGTGAAGGACCCAAGGCACAGTCCAAATGGAGAAGAATTAATGACCCAGTTGACCAAAGCACTAATTGCCAGAAAGGCAAAAGGAGAGGGTGGAACCAAGAAACCCGGTGGAAGAAGGATCCATGCAATGTGACAATCCATTGCAGTTGTAGGGGTAGGAGAAAAAAGTAGACAAATGCATTTCTGAGACGTATTTCTCAGATGCCTAGAGAAGCAAGGAGGCCATTACCAGCTAAGGGAAGGGAGGAGGTTAGAGAGCAAGCTGGGAATTCGAGTGAGAAACAATGGTGGCATTTGGTTCTGAGCAGAAAAGCAGGGGTTTACTCAGGCAGACTTGCTAATTCAGCCCCCTACCAGTTATGGGAAATTAGGCAAGTTGAAAAACTATCCATATTTTAGTGCCTTCTTCATAGAGTTCTTTTTTGTTTTGTTTTATTAATGGATAAATTTTGTCTTTGCAGCAGTTTTAGGTTTACAGAAAAACAGAGCAGAAATTAGAGTATTCCATTATATTCCATTACATACCCCCTCACCAATTTCCCATATTATTAACATCTTACAGTAATATGGTACATCTGTTACAATTGATGAGCCAATGCTGATACAGTGTTATTAACTGAAGTCCACACTTTACACTAGGATTCACTCTTTGTGTTGCACATTCTATGGGTGTGGACAAATGTATGCCATGTGCCCACCACTACAGTATTAGACAGAACAGTTCCACTGTCCTAAAATTCCTCTGTGTTCCACTTACTCATCCATTCACATGCCCTCCCTGCTCCTAACTTCTGGCAACCACGGATCCTTTGCATGTCTCCGTAGCTTTGCCTTTTCTGAATGTCGCATAGTTGGAATCATACAGTATATAGCCTTTTTCAGATTGGCTTGTTTCACTTAGTAATATGCATTTATGGTTTCTAAAGTTATTTTAATAAATAATAATAAATTAATAAATAATAAATATCTTGTCAGCAATAAATATTCAACAAAGGATAAATACTGTTACTATTATTGTTAGCATTGTCATTTCATAAATGCTTCATTTTCCTAGGGTTTCAAAAAGGCTATCACACATTTCCCTAGAATCATGTAAGTCCTACTTGCTAGTTCCCTGTGTCTTATCTGTATCCTCAGTACCTTTTACTCCCAACTCTTTTTATAACATGTATCTCACTACTAATTTGCTTACCCAGTCCTCTTCTCCCATCTAATCTGACAGCTTGCGAGAGCATGGGCTACTTCTCTCCCATCCACTACTCTATTCAGCATTTAGCACAGTGCCTGGCAAGTAGCAGGTGCTCCATAAATATCTCCAAGATGATGAATGTTTGTCATGGTGGCCTGGACTGCAGGTACAAAAAGATGCAGGGACACAGCTTTGGGGAACAAACAGGAGGGAGAGAAAGACTCTTATGAGGCCATATTCCCCGAGTATGGAATAATGATGAGGACACAATTCAGCCCAAAGACACAGGGACTCAAGTACTTTCTAAAATGGAGTCTTTATTTAAATTATTTCCTAATCTCAACTCATAGTAAATAAACTTTCTACATAGCGAGGGAGGTCTCAAATGGATTTAGATAATATATTGACTATGTATTCAAAGATGCAAAATTTCATATCTAATCATAAACTTTCAGGGTGGCTGTTACTTACTGAAGTCCAGGTCAGATCAGAGTTAACTTTAATAATTCTTTACCTGCAAAACAAATTTTGCCTATCCACAATTCTACCTGGAATAAAATCAACCCTGTAGTTCATAGGTCTTCCCTAGGATTTACTCCAAACAAAAGAGAATTATTATTTAAAAAAAAAAAAAACTGGTATTTCTTCTCTGACTCATCTCCAAAGTATTCAAAGCATCTCTTTTTGGTCTGGTATTTTTTTCTTATCTTATTTTTATTTTAAACTAATGGTAATGATACTACATTGATATTGCCATAGCAAAAAGGTTAAGGGAAAACTTTCCTTCAACCAAAATGGTCTTTTAACCCACTACAGAATTCTTACAGCTAGACACTAATATGTCCTATAATTAAGAAATAATGAGCTTTCCACCATGATTTATTTCCATGATTTAGATTCAATGCTAAGAATTTACAGTTCAAATTGTTGCAGTGCCCAATAGTAAAAACTCTATTAAATGCTCAGAGATGAATTTTAAATAACCTTGCATGTCAGCAAAAAAAAAAAAAAAATTAAATGAAAATATCCTTCTATCCCTTTTATTTTTTACCCTCACTTGGCCCCAAAGTAAGACAGACACAGAGAGAGAAAGTGAGTGGGCAGAAGAAGGGAGGGACAGAGAGAGAGAAAGAGAGAGTGCACATTAACATGAGAAAGCATTATCCTGGGTTTGCTATGAGAACTTTGGAGTAGTAGCTAGGCCTGCTCCTCTGAAGTCCAAAGCAGTTACAATTCCATTCCTTAGGGTGCCTGCATATAACTGAACAGTAAGTAAAAGAATGAACGACAAGGTCAAAAGCCCTGATAATAATACTTCTCAGCTGCCCTGAAGGACTTACGATGACTGCACAGGGCAGGGAAAAAAAAAAAACCCACTGTTCATTCGAAAGAAACTGAAGTTTAGCGGATTCCAGCAGCTCTTAAATGTATAAGTTAGCAGCGCAGGCTTTGGAATGAACCCCCTAATCAGCTGTGTGAACTTGGGCAGTTCACTTGATCTCTCTGGGCCTCATTTTCTTCAACTGTAAAATATACCTTAAGAGTTTCTCCTTTAATGGGACTGTGTGTGTCAATGTAAAAAGCACAATGGCACTCAACACATTATTGATTTTTTTCTTTTATTATTCTGGCTTCAGCTAATCTTCAAAGAAGCCTCTGGAAAGAGGACAGGGGAGGTCACAGAATCCTTTCCTTAATTTGGGACACAATGAAATAGATCACGAGCAGCTATGAGAATCTTGAACTGGGGAGGGAGGAAGGTTACTTAGAATACACAAAATTGAGGCAAGGAAATTAGATTTAAAAACAAGAATCTTGGTAAATGGAAGAATTAATGAAATTCTCTTTTATCCTAATTAATGTCAAAATTTTTTTCTATCACCCATAATGAGAAAATTAGAGGGTACAAATTCCCATCCCTAGCAAAGATGAAATAGCATATGTGGCTTCTGACAGCGTGGACCTCAGAAGTCTGAGGTTTGGAGAAAGGTTTTAAAATCACATTCATTGTGTTCTATCATCTAACAATTTTTTATTGAGTAATAAGGATGCAATAATGAATCAAAAGGCATGACCATGCCTGTGGCAGAGAAGCCCCTGGGCAAAGCAAGAGGTACAGGGTATGGGCCCCAGATAAAGCACTGTCATTTGCACAAGCATAAACCTCGTTCACAAAACAGGAGCTGGGATTAGACCAAAGTCCAGGAAAATCTGATTTGCAGCACACAAGTGTTTTTTGATGCACCTCCCGTCTCTGAGCCATCCTACATTCTCCAGATTAGTCATTCAGAATGCTTTTATCATGTTTCTTTGATATACTGGCTTTAGCCAATTGTAAGCCAAAAGCTACTAGTAGCTCCCTATTATCTACAAAAAAAAAAAAAAAAAAAAAAAGGCCAAACTCTTTACTATGACAGTCAAGGCACTTCCCACTATTTTTAACTTTTTAATTTTTTTTTTATTTTCAGAATATCATGAGGGTATGAGCATTTTGGTTACATATAATGCCTTTGCCTCACCCAAGCCAGAGCCACAAGCATACCTTTCCCCCATACAGTGCACTCCACACCCATCAGTTGTGAGTTTCCCCACCCCTACCACCTCCCTCCCTGACCAGCACCCGATGAATATTACTTCCAGGTAAGCACCTTAGTGTTGGTCAGTTAGTACCAATCTGACATTAGAGCGAATAGACAACCTACAGAAAGGGAGAAAATATTTGCATGCTGCACATCTGATAATGGGCTGATAACAGGAATCTATATAGAACTGAAGAAAATTGACAAGAAAAAATCCAACAACCCCATCAAAAAGTGGGCAAAGGACACGAACTGAAACTTTTGAAAAGAAGCTGGAATAATGACCAGCAAACATATAAAAAATAGTGCTCAACATCTCTAATTATTAGGGAAATGCAAATCATAACCACAGTAAGATGTCACGTAACTTCAATGAAAATGGCCTTTATCAAAAAGTCCCATTATTTTCACATTACTTTCTCCTATGAACCACATGTGTCTTCACTTGAATCTATACTTCTTGGGGTCAGGGAATGTGATACATCTCTCTGAGTCTTCCACATCACATACAGTATTCAGGAAATATTTGTGAACTATGCATCTATAATGATACATATACTATATGTAAATTAATATATAATCATTATTTATATATGAACTAGCATACATAGAATGTTCAGGCATTGTATCTGTCATTACCACAGTTCTTAATTTTATCCAAAGGAGTATTTTAAATGACTGTATTAAACATGTCAGCTAGGACCTGTGCCATGTTCACAATCACTTCTGAGCAAAATGTCCCTGCACCTATCACATCTTATACCATGTACCGTGTTTCCCCGAAAATAAGACCTACCCATAAAATAAGCCCTAGCAGGATTTCTAAGCATTTGCCCAATAGTGGCCCTACCCTGAAAATAAGCCCTAGTGATGTGCATGGCTATATAGCATATCTGCACAACCCACGCATTTTGTCACGGAGCAGTAAAGAAGACGAGCAGCCCTTCTCATCTGCCCCACGAGAGCTCTATTGCTCGACATGAGAGATTGGGGCCAATGCTTCTAAAGGAAACAGAGTCGCAAGAAATTCAGGATGGAGTTCGGGATTTGGAGAGTTACGATGATGTTCCAGAAGAAGACGACTTAACTATATTTGAATAAATGTAGATTGTTGTACTGTACTTAAAAAAAATAACATATCCCCTGAAAATAAGCCCTAGGGTATCTTTTTGAGGAAAAAAAATATAAGACCTTGTCTTATATTTGGGGAAACACACTAACCCAAGGATAGGCACCCACTCCAAGGCAGACTAATCCACTGTAAGCACAAACTCAAAGAGACAGGAATCTGAGATGCTCTCCAAGGTTCTGATCTGGCTAGCCAGGTGAAAAGTGTCACACTGAGCACATTGCATGGGAGTCAAGCTTGAGAACTTTTTTGGTTGTATTACCCGCGGGAACCTACAGAAGAGACGTTCACAAGGCAGAGGAGTACAGGACTTCAGATTCAGGACAGAGGTCTGAGCATATAGAGAGGCATTAACATGCAGAATGAGTATGAAAAAAAAATGGAAATAGATGAAATCAATAAGCGAGAAAAAGTAAGAAAGGAAAACATAAGCCAAGGATTGACTTTTGAGGAACACAAACATTTGGAGGGTAGTAAGAGTCACAGGAGTTCACGAAGAAATTCATGATTAGTACCCCTTGTGAAATATTTAAATATATCCAACAGTAGGGGAATAGTTTTATAAATCACAACAAAATAATAATGTGAAATAGCCACTGACAATGATATTTCAACAAAAGCATGATATGTGGAACTACTCAGGGCACAATAGTGAATGCAAACGCAAAATTCCTATGTGTTCATTCCTCTCTTCTGTATCCTTCTCTCCTCCCAACTCTTATGTATGTGTGAGGGAAGTGTAGGTGGAGTGAAATGAGGCCCTTAGTAAAACAGAATAAAAAGACAAAAATGTTTAATGCTGTTCTCTTTGCTTAGACGTATGTTTTTTGAGCTTTACACAATAAGTCTGTTTTCTTTTATAATTAAAAAAGACTAACTTAAAATCGTAATTATAAAAAATGCTTAATATATGTGGATAGAATGAGAATCCAGCTCTGAGTTAATATGGGAAGAGTATCTGGGAGTCAGGAATATCACTGCTCTAAGTTTATTCTGGGCTATTCTTTGCGAAATCAGAGAAGTTTGTCTGCACTCTGCCATTCTCTCCTCATCTTAATCCCCAGGGAGCCAAACTCATTGAAACAATAATCAGATGCCAACAACTAAATTTAAGAGAGACCTCAGGGACCACAGTGAAAATTTTTAGTGCCAGCCTATTATCTCAGGCCATCACGTTTCAGTTACATAAGCTCAATACATATTATGCTGATATTTGTTGAGATTTAGGGAGACTTTTTTTCTTCCTGTTGCTGTCAGCATATTTCTTGCATATTAATAAGCATCACATTTCCTACGAGATATAATATGAGCCTCATTTTTAAACAAATTACAAAGCCACAAATTAGCTATTTTCTGAAGAATAAGAAAACTTAGAATTCTGGTTCTGCTTTTGCACCAAGCACAAAAGAGATGGAGCTGATTAACAAGCCCCCTTTCCAATGCGCAAGTTCTTATTAGTCAATAAACATTTTGCTGTCATGTCTCCTGTGCTTCTGCAAATTCTAAACCTTTTCATCCAACTATTACTATTAGTTGATAAGATTCTTTTAATTCAGTACTATTTGGGCCATCTGAGCCTTATACTCAGTTTTGAATACTTTGAATACATAACGCTGTTCTATAATTATGTTCCAAAATTCGCACAGGATCGGAGGGTGGAAAGTTACATTTCCATAGTCTATTTTCTTCTTTTAATAGAGAAAGTCAAAATCCTTATTTTTTTCTGTATAGAGTTTTGTCCATTTCAAATAGAAGAATTATGTTTTTTTCTTCTCTACATAAATCTAGGAATATTGCAACGGTTGCCAGGAGAAATAAATTACAGTGTTAAGCTGCAAATCTGTAGGTTTAAAGGTTTACCTTCCTTCAACATGATTTTACAGGAAAAATACTATATTTCAGTCAGCAGAGAAGGAAGGTTCTTGGGTCTACCCTCCATTAGGCTTAGTTCTCTGTTTTGTAATGCCTAAAGGAATCTTATGATTCTTTCTAGAAGAGAGGCATACTTTAAAACCCTTGGGCATTCGCCTGAATGAATATTGAGGTACTTGAAGCTGGTGGGTGAAATTTTTTCTCAATATGTCTCTCTCCACCACCCCCCCTCCCCGGGCTCTTTCTCTCTCCCTATGCATAGCCAATTACAATGTGCATGAAATTTTGATGCAGACATTTAACTGAAAATCTAAAACCCTAAATTTTCTTTTCCTTATAGATCTAGAATTTTTTGATGGTTTCAGTGGTGTTGCCTTTTAAAATGCAGTTTGGAAAGGCAATATTATGGTTTCGGGTTTTGTGTTCTTTCCAGAGAGAAACCACTACTCTTCTGGATTCTAATAATCAATATGGAAATATATTCTCAAATGCACAAAGAAAAACTTGATCTGAAGAAATTCTGTGTGGGCAAGAATCAGGTTTGCAATATGCAATATTTTGCTCAAAGGACCTCCGTTTGATAATCTGATTTGAAGAGTATTTTATAGGCTATAAAACCTTAAACATATTTATGGGGAGCTTATTCTACATCAATGGTTGTTAGGATTCAGAATTTCTGATGTCATTCAAAATGCAAATATCAGAACCAAGCCACTGGCTATACGGGGTATCAGAGTTGGTATAAAACATGGCCATAGAGAAGCTGCTGGACTGACCCACTTGCAATCGAACCATTGATATAGGGACTGGGAATTTAAGAATATTGATGAAAAAGAACTTGGAGTTATGAACCATGAGATGTAGGGGTGGTCTGAGGGCTCTGAAAGGCTTAGACAGATGATCTAGATAAGAAGTAGCAAGAGGTAGTGGTTAATAAGTAGAATAGAGGTACTGAGATCTTTGAGATGGAATATAAATACTATGCAGCCATAAGCCAATGAGGTAATGACAGTGGGATATTTTTCATGAAACACTGTTAACTTTAAAAGTGGGATATAAAACTGTATGTGGAGCAGGATCCTGGTGAAGCCAAACCAAAATAAAATAAACAAACAAACAAATATCAATGGTGATCAGTCTTGGGAGATAAGACTGTGGAATACTATTAATACAATATTTGTTCACCACACTCTCTGCAGTGCCTGTCAGAGCACACAGTAAGCATGAGTATTTAGCAGGTACTTACTTTCATTTCCCATGCAGTTTCTACAAGAAACACATGGTGCCCTTGTAATCAGAAAAAAAAAAAAGTTATTTAAAAACACATTTGTTTTTGAAATGCGATAATGATGCGAGATAATAAAGAATAGACGTCATAGCTATGCACAGCTGCTAGGTAATTCTCTCCCCAGTCAGATGTACATCTGCATGAGGAAGAGATTGTGAAGAAGGAATCAAGCAGATTTTCTTGATCCACCCTGTAGTTTCTGATCTTGAAAACTTTAAGTCTCCATCAGATCAGCAGCAGAGATCAGCAGAAGGCATTGCTCCATGCTGGGATAATGCAGATAACAGTGTTGCTAAGCATAGTGAATTATGTTCCTAATTGTTACCTTATGCCAACAAATTAATTATTTTGCATTTATAGAATACACAGTGTAGTTGTGGCTGACCCTACCGGCCAAGCAAGCTTTTTGTAAGTGGGTGATGGTCCCAAGCTATTATTGGAATATTCTACTGAACTCTTCCTTTCCGTGGCTGTACCCTAGGGGCTAGAAAACTCTCAGGGGTACGGCTCTCTGTCTGTGCAATGACTTCCAGCTAAGATCTTTCTGTAGGAGCTACCCTCATTCTAGAAGAGGGCATTAGCCTGGTGGTCTTCATTATCCCAACAGGGAAAGTAGAGTAGGCTACCTGCCTCCACTGATGATGGGTGGTCGAACCTGTCTGTACTCACTAAATCAAGGCTGCTGTCAACATTTCTCCTTGGGATCAATACTTTTCATCTTTTGCAGATTATTTGAACCCTGGACACCCTTGCCAGAAAAGTTGAGCCTCTTTTCTGCATTTTCTATGGCTCTAGGCCCTAGTTTTATCTGTGAACATTGCACCTTGTTTGATGTCTAGTTTGCTTTGGCAACCTGGCCTCTCCCTTCAACTTGCCCCACTGGACCCATGGTAATTACTTCCCACCCTAAGTCAATCACCCCTTCACCTGAGAGCCCACCCTCTGCCCAGACAGTCTAGGCAAGCTCTCGGCTGATCTCTTAAACTTCTCATCTCTCAGGGGTCCTTGACTTCCCACCCTGCCACTGAATAATTCCCTGCCCTTTCCCTCTTGTCTAAACTTTTTTTGATTTTTGACCCAAAGCCTGAATCTCCTTTTCTCTCTAGATAACTCTCAGCTAACCAATTAATTATACAGATGATATGAGATAGTTCTCTGTTTTTCAGAGTGATCTACATTACCTGAAACATAAATGTCTAGCCTTGTTATTCAAAATGTGGCCAGAAACATTGGCATCACCTGGGAGCTTGTTATCCATGCTGAATCTCAGGTCCTACTCCAGACTGCCTGAATCAACATCTCTGGGGGTGATGTACAGCAATCTCTGTTTTAACAAGCCCTCCTGTTGATTCTTATGCATGTTAGAGTTTAAGAAACACTAAACTCTATTTAGCAGTCTATTGTGTCTGCTAAAAATGTAGATTCTCTGGCAACATATTAAACAAAAATCTGCATAGATAACAGGTATTCCTGATGATGCTTTCTTATATCAGATTTAGAGGGCCGTGGGCTCCATCTCCAGCGCTGTCTCAAGCCATATGTGTACTCTTGGACAAAGCTATTTAATTTCTCTGTCCTTTGATTTTTTTTTTTTTTTTGAGACAGAGTTTCACTTTATTGCCCAGGCTAGAGTGAGTGCCGTGGCGTCAGCCTAGCTCACAGCAACCTCAAACTCCTGGGCTCAAGCAATCCTGCTGCCTCAGCCTCCCAAGTATCTGGGACTACAGGCATGTGCCACCATGCCCGGCTAATTTTTTTTTCTATATATATTTTAGTTGGCCAATTAATTTCTTTCTATTTATAGTAGAGATGGGATCTCGCTCTTGCTCAGGCTGGTCTCGAACTCCTGAGCTCAAACGATCCGCCCACCTCGGCCTCCCAAAGAGCTAGGATTACAG
>VSMD01115424.1:0-21564 GCA_008750895.1 Mirza zaza | reverse complement strand
TGAGCTCAGGAGTTCGAGACCAGCCTGAGCAAGAGCGAGACCCCATCTCTACTATAAATAGAAAGAAATTAATTGGCCAACTAATATATATAGAAAAAAATTAGCCGGGCATGGTGGCGCATGCCTGTAGTCCCAGCTACTCGGGAGGCTGAGGCAGCAGGATCGCTTGAGCCCAGGAGTTTGAGGTTGCTGTGAGCTAGGCTGACGCCACAGCACTCACTCTAGCCTGGGCAACAAAGTGAGACTCTGTCTCAAAAAAAAAAAAAAAAAAAAGAAATAAGAAAAGAAAAAGGGAAATCTACAGGAAGCTATTTTGGGGAAATATATAATTTATTCAATTTTAGACATGCTGACATTATGCTAGTATCAGGGTATTCAAATGGACAAAATTTCCCAAATTGGTATGATTTCAAAAACAATAGTTTCCTGGATTTAATCAATAAACTTTAAGTTATTCAAATTTACAGATATATTTACTATAGGATTTCTCTAAGATGTTATGCATTGCAGACAGCCAAGAAGATACAGAGTATATTTCCCAACTTTGATAATAATACTTCCTACCCTTGGCCGGGCACAGTGGGCTCACACCTGTAATCCTAGCACTCTGGGAGGCCGAGGCGGGTGGATCATTTGAGCTGAGGAGTTCGAGACCAGCCCGAGCAAGAGTAAGACCCCATCTCTACTAAAAATAGAAAGAAATTAATTGGACAGCTAAAAATATATATAGAAAAAATTAGCTGGGCATGGTGGCACATGCCTGTAGTCCCAGCTACTCGGGAGGCTAAGGCAAGAGGATCACTTGAGCCCATGAGTTTGAGGTTGCTGTGAGCTAGGCTGACACCACGGCACTCTAGCCCAAGCAACAAAGTGAGACCCTGTCTCAAATAAAAAAATAATACTTCCTACCCTCTACAGAAGATCTCTGCAAAAGTGTATCTATGTCTAGAGATAGAGAAGTGAGTACAGCTGATCTTTGAAGCGTTATGAGCAAAATTCGCTAGAAAGGATTCTCACTAAAATATGAAGGGGTAATGCAATTAGAATATCACCATTTTACAACCCCTAATAAAATAATAGATCTGGACAATGATAATCAATAGCTGCTAAAATCTTTACCACTACGGGGAACTTTATAACGAATGTATCAGGCTGACAAACCTGAACTCACTGATCAATACTAACATTTACTAAAAGAGAGACATGCAAACATTCTGTGGCTCCTAATGTGATGCAATAGGAAGTATAAAACACCAGTAAAAAGTTTTCTTGCCAAAAAAATAGAGCCTGAAATTAGATAAAGCATTTAGATCCAATTATTGGTTTGTAAGAAATAATGAGCAGAACATGTTAAACAACACAGAGATGTAATCAGTAAAACTCAAAATGTGGGCTTCTTCAACTAATAAATTACAGAGAAGAAAAAAAGAAGGGGGGGCTATAAATTAAAGGAGATTTAGCAGATATAACAATCAAATACAATATGAAGACCTCGTCTGGATCTTGATTCTAATAAATCAAGTCTAAGAAATCATTTATGAGACAACTGGGAAAATCTGCTTACTGGATATTGAAGAATTAAGAAATAATTATAAATATTTTAGATGTGGTAATGGTACTGTGAGGGTTTTCTTAGAGGGGATTGTTTATTTTTGTTTTTGTTTTTGTTTTAGAGACAAAGTCTCACTATGTTGCCCAGGCTGGAGTGCAGTGGCTATTCACAGGTAAGAGCAGTGCACACTACACTTTCGAACTCCTGGGCTCAAGTAATACTCCTGCTTCAGCCTCCTGAGTAACTGGGACTACAGACATGCCTGGCTTGTTTTTTTAATTGTGGTAAAATACACATAACATAAAATTCACCATTTAAACCATTTTAAGCATGCAACTCAGTGGCATTAAGTATACTCACATTGTTATACAACTGTCTCCACTATCTATCTCAAGAACTTTTCATCTTCCCAAACTGAAACTCTATACCCATTAAACAATAACTCCCCATTGTCCTCCTCTCCCAGCCCCTGGTAACCACTATTCTACTTTCTGTCTCTATGAATTTGATTATTCCTGGTAATCCAGGTACCTCATATAAATAGATGCATACAATACTTGTCCTTTTGTGACTGGCTTATTTCACTTAACATACTGTCGTCAAGGTCTATCCATGTTGTAGCATGTATCAGAGTATCATTCCTCTTTAAGGTTTAATAAATATTCCATTGTATGTATGTATACACTACATTTTGTTTATCCATTCATCCATCAATGGACAGCTGAGTTGTGTTTTAAAGTTTACCTCTCTTTACTGAGATGCATACTCAAATATTTATAAATTAAAATTATAAGATATCTGATATTTGCTTCAAAATACTCCAACCTGGGAGGAAAGAGCAGAGAGCAGTGGAGGAGAGATGGCAATAGATGAACATGATATCATTTTTCACTTTTGAGATCAGCAAAAATCAGAAACACTGATAACACCATATATTAATATACTGGCAAGGATGTAGGGAAACAAACTCTTTCATACATTATTGTAAATTGTTAATAATTTATTTTGAGGCCTCTATCAAAGTTAAAAATGTACACTTTCTTTAACAGAGATATAACTACTAGGAATTTATATTCACACATATACATGAAGAAAGGATATACAAAGATACTGACTACAATTGTGTTTATAACAGCCCAAGATTAAAAACCATTTAAATGTCTATCAGCAGGGAACTGACTGCATAAATTAAAGTACAATGCAAAATATGAAAATGCAATGGAATACTATTTAACTTTAAAAAAGAAAATGACCTACACCTGTAATCCCAGAACTTTGTGAGAATCACTTGAAGCCAGGAATTCAAAACCAGCCTTGGCAAAAAAAAAATAGAATAAAAAGAAAATGAAACAGTTTCATGCGTACTAATATGAGACGTGTCCATAAGTATGTTAAGGGAAAAGAGCAAGGTACTGAAGAGAATGACACTATTCAACCACACATTCACTGCTTCCATTTCTGGCACTGCCACTGATCAAATAACCTAAAAATCTCCCACAACAAAACATCTAGAAATGCTGGATAAATAATAACACTTTTTAAATGCATAACTAAGCTTAAAAGAAAGGGAAATCTCTCACTGAAGAATGACATGGAGAAAGGAACCTTTACTTTTTACCTTATCTACTTTTTTTTGACAGAGTTTCAACTCTGTTGCCTGGACTAGAGTGCAGCGGCCTCATCACTGGAACCTCAAACTCCTGGGCTCAAGTGATCCTCCTGCCTCAGCCTCCTCCCGAGTAGCTGGGACTATAGGAACACACCACCACACCCAGCTAACTTTTCTATTTTTGGTAGAGGCAGGGTCTTACTCTTGCTCAGGCTGGTTTCAAACTCCTAGCCTCAAGTGATCCTCCCAACTTGGCCTCTCAAAGTGATAGGATTACAGGCATGAGCCACCACACCCAGCCCCTTATCTACTTATTTTTGTTACACCCAATATGTATTATTTTTGAAATTAAGAAAAGAAAGAAAATTATCACTTGAAGCACTGTGAAAAAAGCTATGGATTTAATAATCAATGCTACCTCTTGAATAACTAAAGCAATGTAATCTTACAGCAGCTTTGCAAGTATAGCAGCTGCTATTTTTACCCAATTTAATTCAACATTTATGAGCACCTACTAAGTATAAGAGATTGTGCTAGTCTCCAGTTAGCAGCAGGATGAAGTCCCTATTTTTTAAGGAGATTATAATCTGTGAGGAAGAACAACCAAGGTGGCAAAAATATCTATAATACAGAATAGAACTTGAAAATATTCATCCTCTGCATCACAATTTGAGAACTAAATATTTAAAATCCCAATTTCTGGTTAGTGCCCCATTAGAGCCCAAAGCCAGTCAGTCAGAGATTACAGCTGACCCTTGAACAACAGTGGTTTGAACTGCATAGACCCATTTGTAGGCAGATTTTTTTCAACAAAACTTAGATTGAAACTATAGTATTCACCAGATGTGAAACCCTAATACATGAAGGGCCAACTTTTCACATACATGGGTTCCCCAGGGCTAACTGCAGGACTTAACAATGTGCAGATTTTGATACATGGAGGAGTGGGGTGAGGTGGTTCTGGAAACAATCCCCTATGTATACTGAGTGACAACTGTATCTTAGGTTTTCCATGGCATGTTATTTTCTTTTGAGTTCACTCATCCATCAACCTGCAATGACTGCATCTATTCACTAGTAGTAAAACTATGTTGTTATACATACAGTTATTAATATAGTTTCCATAGTCTTTGAGAGCTCATCCACAAATGAATCCTCAATTGTTTTCTTCCTTTGGTTCGTGTATCTGTTAATATTGCCACAATGATTCTATCAATACTACTAAGTCAAAAATAACTGAATCCTCCCCATATTTTTTAACTACAAAATTGAAAATTAAATACTAATACAGTTGTGATAAATCCAAGATTCTTTCCCATCTCCAATCACACATCTTACACACAACAGCCAGAAACTGCGAAGAGGATTAAGGCACAGGAGGATTTCTCTTTTAGTAAGAACACAGATATAAGGAAAAATGGAATCCCTCCTCTAAAACTAACTAAACAATGGAATTTACAAACTTTTATGGCAGCTGAAATAACAAACCCCCAAATCAACACATATTCAATCTGTATTCTAAAGGGATTCTTTTTTAAATAGCAAAAACTGAGAAAAGTTAAATATATTCTGTCTATCTCAGGATAGTCCAGTTTTGCCCACCAGGAACACTTAAAAGTTGTTGATGATTTCCAGTTCTAAAATAGTTTCAGAGGCAGCCTTTTAGCCTGCACTGCTGTCCACCATCACCTATGTCTCTTGAAACAATAAACCAGTTGTGTAGCCCAGAAGAATTTTTCTACCCAACACAAGGAACTATAAAAATTTCAGAATCACATGGCCACAATACTGTTTATTGTTTAATCTTGTCCTTTAAGAAATCAGACATGGCAACTGCTGACATATATAGGCAATAGCTCCGCATTTCAATTAGAGATAGTAAGAAATCTTTAAATACTATGTATCAACTCATAGAGGGTTACCAGACTAGGGGAATAAGTATCTATCTATAAAAATCTCAGTAAAGATTAAGAGATTAGGATGCTGTGAGATTAGATTGTTGACTACGTACAGCCTGGGTTTCCCAAACCTGTATGAGTACTTTTAAAGAAACTCACGAACATATTTCTGCTCCTGTACTGAAGTATCCCAAGAGATCAGATTTGCATCTCATCCAGAACAAGCTGATAATTACCACTGTGTACCCAAAGTCAGGGAAAAATCAGTATTATTTCCTACTTTCATGTTTTGGGGGGGGTCTCCTAAATCCTAATCTAGCTCAAGAAGTAAAAATGTCTAAGTATCAGTAAAGGATTGCTCCAACTCTTCTATACTTTGATGTCTTTCTTAAATTTAAAAAAAAGTTACTAAAAAAAAAAAAAAAGAAAAGAAAGAAACAAAGGTCCAAATAAGAATGGCATATTAAAAACAAAAACAAAAGACAAAACACAATACTGAACAGAAGAACCAATAAGGCCGGGCGCGGTGGCTCAAGCCTGTAATCCTAGCTCTCTGGGAGGCCGAGGTGGGCGGATCATTTGAGCTCAGGAGTTCGAGACCAGCCTGAGCAAGAGCGAGACCCCATCTCTACTATAAATAGAAAGAAATTAATTGGCCAACTAAAATATATATAGAAAAAATTAGCCGGGCATGGTGGCACATGCCTGTAGTCCCAGCTACTTGGGAGGCTGAGGCAGCAGGATTGCTTGAGCCCAGGAGTTTGAGGTTGCTGTGAGCTAGGCTGACGCCATAGCACTCACTCTAGCCTGGACAATAAAGTGAAACTCTGTCTCAAAAAAAAAAAAAAAGAACCAATAAGAATGCTACTTAGTAGAGGCAGTAGAGAGTAGTTGAGTAGTCAAGCTCTGCAGCCAGCATGCCTAGTTTATTAACTATATGATCTTGAGCAAGTTTCTTTTAACTATGTTACTCCTATTGTCCTCTTCTGCACAATGGGAATAACAACAGTAACAATCTCAGAGATGTTAAAGAATAAATGAGTTAAATCATGTAAAGCATAAGAATCTGACCATTTTTAACCAAACAGATGGATAAAAATCCAAGGTTTTTTTTGTTTTGTTTTTTTCAAATCCAAGGTTTTAATAACACTGTTGATGAAACTGTTGGAAGACAAGCAGTCTCATACACTGCTTAGTATTAATACTAAGCCTTATGGAGTGCAATTCAGATATCCCACTTTTGAGAATTTATCCCATTGATATTCTTGTGAAGGTAGAAAAAGACAGCTATATTAGTTTTTTTATTTCATACCAAAAACCCAAACACCCATCAAAAGAGATTATTAAATCAAGAATGGCAAATTCATGGCACAGAACACTATGCACTAGTTTAAAAAAAAAAAATGAGGGTACTTACTGATGAGACATGTAAGGTAACTAAAAAATATAAAACATAGAACAGCAAAAGTTACCTTTTGTATAAAAAGAGACTGAAAAACTAGGAAACGTATTCATCTTTGCTGGTTTTGCACTAAGAGAAACTACTAACAATGGCAAATAACTGGACAGATAGGAGACTGATGGGAGAGAAACTTCAAACTGTCTATATATTATTTTTAGCTATATAAATATTTTACCTATTCAAATATCAAATCTTTAAAAGTGTTTTTAAAGCTTTAGTGGTACAGTTCAAGAGCTCAAATATTAGCTGCAATTATTATGTTGTTATTAGCAAGCTCAAAATACCTCCTTTCTGAAGGCTTTCTCTTACTCCCTCTACACAGAAGCCTTCTCTCCCTCCTCTAACTCCCAGACTACTATTTAAAGAATTTGTCATTTTCTACTCCAGTGAAAGCGGATTAAGGGGTAGGTCAATGTCTCACTCATTTGTAATATCCAAGGAGCCTTATTTGTACATAGTAGGTACAAACATTTTGGAGTAACAGTAACCTACAATTATTCCAAAAGAGAAAAAGGTGATAATTTCTAAAAAGATTATACTCTATCATTAACGATAAGGCCTGAAAATTGAAAAAGATGAATAACTGGATTTGCTAGTGTTCTTTCAACTACTGCCCAGCCAAAATCGCCCCCTTTCACTAAGTTTTCCCTTTTTTTCAGGACTGTCCCTGACATTGACATCATGCCCCAGGCTGAGACACAACATGTACCAACTCTCTATAACTCACTGCAAACTCTGAAATGCTGTGTTTTCTCATAAGTCCCAACACTGATCCATCGCCCCTGTCAAAAATGGATGCTCCTGTTATGAATGCTCTTGTTGACTGCTTTTAGACAGACGTTCACATATTAGGCAGTGAACAAAGTGTCCTTAACTGAAGAAGACCTAACACTTGATGCCTAATTCGCTCCGTGTTTTGTTTGTTCTTCTGGTATGGAAGGTATTCTATAATTGACTGCTCAGTAGCCCAATTCTAGATGTCACTCCAGCACACCAAATACTCCACTGACAGCTCAACAGTCACTTTTCATACAGGCCCCTCCCCTTCCCTCCTCCTTCAACTCCCCCCTCCCCATCAGCTCAAGTGCTCTTTCCTTCTTACTGACAGACACACTGACAGTTCAGAAGCCCTTTTCCCCATGCGTCCTTCTCTGCAGTTACAAAACTACCTCCCCACCTCTCATCATCCCGCGACTCAACTCAGTCCCCAATATCACCCCGCTCCCTGCCAATCATAACCTAAGACTCTTGCAAAGAACCAGGCAGCTTTGCAACCTTTCCCAACAAGTACACAATTGACAGGTCGACATCAGATTCCCCAAATATCCTTTCCTCCTACCTTTCCTCCTACTCCACACACTGGCTCTCTTCTCGCTATCACTTACCTTTCCTGGCTTCCCCGAAAATTCACTGCCCCGTTCCCTAAACACGCTCTCCGCTCTCCCCGCCTCCCCACCCTCTTTCCACAGCTGACAGCTCAGTCACCTCCATCCCCATGTGGCTGCACCCTCCTCCACACTCTTCCCTTGACAGCTCAGGGTCGGCTTCCAGTCCCCCAGCCTGGGCTGCGGCAGTGCCCCCCGCCCAGGGTAGCCTCGCCCGGGGGGAAGGCTTCACTCACCCACTCTCCCGCATCACATTGCTGTCCCCACAGTCACAGGCGCCCCCGGCCTGGCTGCGGAACATGTTGAAGTCGTGCCCGGTGTGGTCGCCCTGGTGGAAGCACTCGGCGCACAGCGACATGCAGGGGGAGATGCCGCACGTCCGGCAGCGGTAGGCCACGAAGTTAGCTGTCCAGACCAGGCCGCAGAGCGCCGCGGGGTCGTAGGCCCGCACCGCCGCGCAGAACTCGTCATAGCCGCCGCCGCCGGCCAGAAGGCACTTACACCACTCCAGGGCCTCCTCCTCGGCCGCCCCCGGACCGCCCCCGCCGCCAGCCGCCGCCGCCTCCTCGCCGCCCGCAGCCGCGGCCAGCGGCCGCTCGGCGCTCAGCACCCGCTCCAGCAGCGCCTGCAGCTCCTCAGCACCTGCCCGGTTGTCTGGCCGGCTGAGGGCCGCCTTGAGGTGAGCGGCGGTGGCCGCCTTGTCTAGGGCCAGCCCCGACGCGGGCAGCTCCGGCTGGGACGGCTGCTGGCCCCCGACGGCCGCCGCGGCCGCCGCCGCCATGATGAGAGCTCAGAATTTGGAGAGTCCAGGACCGGCAGCTCCTCCCGGGAGCGTAAGGGAATTGACTGCTGCGATTGCTCGGCCCGCCCAACTCTCGCGATACTCCGGAGCTGCTGCGGACCTCCGCCTGCGTCCCCGCCCCTGCACACGCCCCTGCGGGCTGCGGGGCCTCTCCCCGCCCCTCTGGGCCGGGCTCATCCTTAGTCCCTTATCCCCAAGGCCCCCGCCTCTTGGCTCTCAACTTTCATGAAAGCTGAGAGCTACTGAAATAAGGGATTCGCCTTAGTAAATATCTTTAATAAGGGCAGTTTTTGCTTTATTTGCATAGACTTCAGGAATTACAGACAGGATCTTTCAGCTGCGTTTTAGGCATCTGCATTTCGTTTTGAGATGTAGATTTCTACGTAGAGAAGTCTGCTCCTACTATTGAAGCACCCTTCTAATTTTTCCCCTGAATCAATTCATATCCTCACACTATTACCAAGATAATCTTCTAAAGTACATTCTTTATAAAACTACAGTACATCCTTATTGTCATTTTCCTGTTCAAAATCTTTAGTAGAAATAGAAACCAAACTCCTTAAATCTCACTCAAAACCCACACATCACAAGTCTCCCAACCTTACCTTATATTTATGTTATATTCTCATGCTTATCTCCTGATGGTACTCCGAGTTTGCCATATTAAAAAAGGAGACCAATGGGCCTGTTTTCTGAAGATGTTTTATCATGTTCTGCCTCTGGATCTTTATTGTTCCTAATTCTCACTCTACTCCAGCCCACACACTCACCCCACAACCCTATTCTAGCAATATCCACCCATGTAATTTCCTTTCTTTAAGAAAAAAAAATGACCTGGTGCAGTGGCTGGAGGCTGAGGTGGGAGGGTTGCTTGAGCCCAGGAGTTGGAGGCTGCAGTGAGCTATGAACTTATTTGATGCTATAACTGCCTTGAGTTGTAAAAATCTTATCCCAACCCAACCAATGGTAAATTTCTTGAAGGTAAAGAATGAGTCGTTTTCATCATTGCCCATAAATGCTCAAATATTTGATTATTGTTGTTAAACGGAACATAATTACAATACATAGTACTTCTTGAATACCTAGTATATGCCAGCTCTTTATATGGTATTTCTTCTAATATCAATAATCCTATGAAGTAGGTACTATTAGAGGAAACTAAAACTTAAGGAGGTGATTTGTTTACCCCAAAACACACAGCAGGCAATTAACACATTAACTGCCATGTGAGTTGTATTTAACTCATGAGTTTTGAGCCCCGGGCCTTGTGAAGCATATATAACTCACATGTCTCTTCACCTCTGGAGTCACCAGAACTATTTTTCCAAGTTTCATATAACTCACACACAGAATACAATTAAAAAAAAATAAATTTTTCATTACATTAGAAAGGATCATTTTGTTTTCAAAGTTTTTATTCTATTTCGTAATAAAACACCGTGGCCCTAAGGAAAAAAAATTTTTCTAGTGTGGCAATCAATGTGTTAAGTGAGCTGTGACTAGAACCCAGGTCCATCTGATTTCTTTTTTTTTTTTTTTTTTTTTTAGACAGAATCTCACTTTATTGCCCAGGCTAGAGTGAGTGCTGTGGCGTCAGCCTAGCTCACAGCAACCTCAAACTCCTGGGCTCAAGCAATCCTGCTGCCTCAGCCTCCCAAGTAGCTGGGACTACAGGCATGCGCCACCATCCCCGGCTAATTTTTTTCTATATCTATTAGTTGGCCAATTAATTTCTTTCTATTTATAGTAGAGATGGGGTCTCGCTCTTGCTCAGGCTGGTCTCGAACTCCATATTTGTTTAAATATGAGCTCAAACGATCCGCCCACCTCGGCCTCCCAGAGAGCTAGGATTACAGGCGTGAGCCACCGCGCCCGGCCTTTTTTAAATTTTTTTTAAAAGCTGGTCAAGTGAAGCAGTGGGAGTAGAGAAGGAACAAAGGAATCTGTAACTGGCTATGATCAATTAGTTGTAAACACCACTGCCCTCAGACCAGCCAAGGTCCATCTGATTTCAAAGCCTTGCTGTTTCTACCACACCAGTGTTTCCCAAACTTGCCTGATCCTAAGGATCACCTGAAGCTGTACGTACAAAAACAGATTTCCAGGCCTAATCTCATACCTGAGAAATCAAAATCTTCAGAGTTTATATTGCCCTAAGTAGAAAAATATGAATCTTGAAAGAGATCATTATCAATGATCCAGAAATGAAAATCTGTAGGTTAATGACTTTCACATAGCTGGATGTGTTGCACAAATAACTTAGTAACACTGAACAAAAGACAACCAAGAATTTAAAAACTGTAGGAGGAGCAATCCAAAGAAGGAGAACAAGAGTGTTTTCAACCTAAAACCAAGTAACAGAAATGAATTACACATAATTAAAACATGTTATTTTACATGTCCTGGCCTTCTTAATTAAATATTTCACAATAATCATTTAAAAGTGATAAGTAAGTTAAAGGGCGCCAGGCAAGCTGGCTCACACCTGTAATCCTGGGACTCCGGGAGGCGGATGCAGGAGGATTGTTTGAGGTCAGGAGTTCAAGACCAGCTTGAGCAAGAGTGAGACTCCACCTCTACTAAAAATAAAAAAATTAGGCAGGCGTGGTGGCACGTGCCTGTAGTCCCAGCTACTTGGGAGGCTGAGGCAGGAAGATCACTTGAGCCCAGGAGCTTAAGGCTGCTGTGAGCTAAGCTGATGCCATGGCACTTTAGCCTGGGCAACACAGTGAGACACTGACTCAAAAAAAAAAGAAAAAAAGAAAAGAAAAAGAGGGAATTGAAGGTTGCTCAATAATTCTCTGTATGAATCACCAAATTATAAATCAAATAAAACCCAGGAACATCTTCAAACTATGGGAGAATTAATGTGTATTTACTAATCAGTATCTATGAGTTAAGGCAGTCATTTTCCTCCAGGATTGCTCCCCTGTGAAGAACAAGAACATTTGCTCTGCCTTTTCAGCATTCTACAGTGGCCTTCACACACTCGTAAATTTCTACAAATTTCACAAAATTCCACCACTTGTCACCAGTGTCTCCTCAGCTCTATAACAAAAACAAAAAGTTTAAATACCACCACATTTTCAGTTGCTTGGACATCACAATATGTAAACAAAAATCTGTACATTTACCAGATTTCCTACCTATTCTCCTCATGACCATATCAGGCCTATTCAAAATCAGAGAACCATTAAAAATAACCAGTAATAACAAGAATACAAAGAACCTGATTAAAATATGGGTGAAAATGTGAATAGACATTTTACAAAAGATATATAAATGACCAACAAACATATGAAAAGATCCTCAGCTCATTAGTCATTAAATAAATGCAAATTAAAACTACAATGAGGCCGGGCGCGGTGGCTCAAGCCTGGAATCCTAGCTCTCTGGGAGGCCGAGGTGGGCGGATCATTTGAGCCCAGGAGTTCGAGACCAGCCTGAGCAAGAGCGAGACCCCATCTCTACTATAAATAGAAAGAAATTAATTGGCCAATTAAAATATATATAGAAAAAATTAGCCGGGCATGGTGGCACATGCCTGTAGTCCCAGCTACCTGGGAGGCTGAGGCAGCAGGATTGCTTGAGCCCAGGAGTTTGAGGTTGCTGTGAGCTAGGCTGACGCCATGGCACTCACTCTAGCCTGGGCAATAAAGTGAAATTCTGTTTCAAAAACAAAACAAAACAAAACAAAACAAAAAACTACAATGATATACCACTATACATACCCACTGGAATGGCAGTAATCAAAAAGACAGACAATAACAAATGGTGGCAAGGATATGGAAAAACAGAAACCCTCATACATCATGGGAATATAAATGGTTACGGCGCCTTTGGTTAACACTTAGGCAGTTTCTTAAAAAGTTAAAGATAGGCAGGCATGGTGGCTCACGTCTGTAATCCCAGCACTCTGGGAGGCCAAGGCCCAAGAATCGCTCAAGGTCAGGAGTTTGAAACCAGCCTGAGCAAGAGTGAGACCCCATCTCTACTAAAAATAGAAACAAATTAGTTGACCAACTAAAAATATATAGAAAAAATTAGCCAGGCATGGTGGTGCATGCCTGTAGTCCCAGCTACTTGGGAGGCTGAGGCAGGAGGATCACCTGAGCCCAGGAGTTTGAGGTTGCTGTGAGCCAGGCTGATGCCATGGCACTCTAGCCCAGGCAACAGAGTGAAACTCTGTCTCAAAAAAAAAAAAAAAAGTTAAAAGATAAATTTACCACAGAACCCCACAATTCTACTCCTAGGAACCTACCCAAGAGAATTAAAACATATTTTCACATAATGCCTATTAGCTGAATAGTCATAGCAGTATTATTCAAAATAGCCAAAAATTGGAAAAATTTAAAGGCCTATCAATTTGTGGATGGATAAACAAAATGTGGTATATTCATATAATGGAATACAATTCAACAATAAAAAAGGATGTGACACATGCTACAACATGGATGAATTTCTGTCATCCAAAAAACCACCCGGATGACTATAAAGTAAAAGGAGAGCTTTATTGGTGGTATCAGTTTGCAAACTGAGAAGAGACAATCTCCACCATGTGCCAAAGGTGTTCACTCAAAGACAGAAAGGGTACGTCTGGTTTCCTGCCTCACAGAGTGTGTATTATACAATAGTGCCATACATATTTAGCAGGTTTGAGGGCAGAGCTGTATATATTTATGAGAGAAGTCAAGCACATGGGCAGTGGGTAAACTTGTATGTAATATACATCCCATGTTCACTTTGGGGTGGGGTTTTAGCATTAAAACTAGGTGGAATCTGCCTCTTTACATCAAAAGGTTAAACTACAGTACACAAAGACAGTTTTGTACAGTCTCTATAAACTGGCTGAAACTGGCTTAAGGTCTGCAGTTGCTTATTGGGAAAGAACGTTTATAAAGCTGGTCCTCTGTCTAGTCATAGTTGTAGTGGTCTGGGTTGTAAATCAGAGTTGGGAAGGTGGTCTGATAATTTGCCTGAAAATGCTATATCTCACTTAAATGCTATACTTCATAAGAAGAGTACAACATCTAAGCATGCTACTATTACTCCACTAAATACACTGAATAAGTAATGATGCAATATACTGCTGTTATAGAAAGCTACAAAACAATATATAAAAACTATGTGTTTTTATGTATTCCAGCTTAATTAATGTGAAGAAGAATCTTATAATATTTCTAAGTTGGCTTTTCAAATTAAAATAAACCACACAGAAAAGATAAAAGCTAGCAATGACAGCATGATTTCTTCCAAAATTAAAAAAGGCTCTTAACAGAGAACTTACAAATTAATGTAAACACTCCAAAACTGCTTTTTTATCAGTACACTTTCAGTTAAAAGAAACAAAAACCTAATTTAAACTAGCTTAAGTCAAAAAGGGACCATATTAGATTATATAAACAATGGAAGGGAGGGAGAGATGCAACTAAATGCATCTCCATCTTTGCTATCACTGAGCATCAGCTCCATTGTCTCCAAAACAGCTTCTGTGCATGGGCCTATCCCAACCCCAGTTCCAGGCCAGATCCTCCACCATGACTTTATAACAGAGAAAAAGGGTCTCTTCTCTGCCAGCTCCACTGAAAATCCTGGGGAAGTACTTCAACCAACCCAACTAGTGGTCTATACCACTCCTATTACCACTAAGGAGAGGAGAAGGTAGCTGCTGGGCAAATACATATACAAGATGCCCACAACAGTATTAACTTCTAAATTTCTGCCTGGCCTCCAAATACAAACCACATCTTCTGTATGTGCACAGTAAGTTCACCTATTCTAATGGCAACTATTGCATTTCACACAATAAGGAACACTGCTTACTAAGTACAAGGCATTCTGCCAGGTGATCATATTTAAGATTCACAACAACACAGAGAGGCAATTATAACTATCCCCATTTTACAAGCAGCAGTGATACCCTTCATTTCACAGCCTTTAAAACGTAAGAACCCTGGAAGAAAAAGAATTAATTGTTCCTACTTGTGCCTGTCTTCCTTTCTTCTTATCTGCTTTCTTCCTTTCTTTCTTTTCCAGTAACTGAATCCATTAAGACTTTGCAACTATACTTACTGCAGTTCTCTTATTTGTTTCGTAACGAAGCAAGGACATTTTTAGTAAATTTCTCAACTCACGCTTTAGAAATATTTTTGGGAAAAACGCATGACAGTGCATTAAAGGTTTGACCTATATTAGCTCCTCTACAGACTGGTCTGTGCAACTTTTCCAAGGTCATAAATACTTAACAACCCTCCTGGGTCTTTCTTCATTATTGTTTAATACTATTACAGGTTGTCCTCACTTTTAAAAAAAATTCTAGGAAAGTTTCCTTCTTTGCATCTCTATTAAAGCCCAGAAGATTTTTACCTGCTGCCTTATTCACGTAAAAATTAACTCAACAAATATTTCTTGGGCCTCTACCAGTTGCTCTCTGCTAGAGCTGAGGATAGCACTGTGAACAATACAGACATGGTCCATGGCATGGCCTGGTGTGGCACAACTCCAGGGGCACCATATTTACATAGAAAACAATGCTCCTGACATGGAGCTTATAAACTGAAGGAAGCATATTATAAACTGCAACACAATCTACAAATATATTATTACTGTTATTACAATTATTATTACTTCTGATCTTGAAGCTTGAAAACTTTTTTTTTAAGACAGAGTCTCACTCTGTCACCTCAGCTAGAGTGCAGTGGTCTCATCATAGCTCACTGCAACCTCAAACTCCTGGGCTCAAGTTATCCTCCTGCCTCAGCCTCCTGAGTAGCTGGGACTACAGGCACATGCCAAAATTTCCCAGCTGATTTTTCTATTTTTTGTAGAGACTGTTAACTCATTTTATCCAGTTAAAAAAAAAAAAAAAAAGGTATAGGCCAGGTGCAGTGGGTCATGCCTGTAATCCTAGCACTCTGGGAGGCCGAGGCGGGAGGACCGCTTGAATTCAGGAGTTCAAAATCAGCCTGTGCAAGAGTGAGACCCACTCTCTACTAAAAATAGAAAAAATTAGCTGGGTGTGGTGATGTGTGCCTGTAGTCTCAGCTACTCAGGAGGCTGAGGCGGGAGGATCGCATGGGTTTTAGGTTGCTATGAGCTACGCTGACTCCACGGCAAGTTGCTATGAGCTAGGCTGATGCCACAGCACTAGCCCAGACAAGAAAAAGACTTTGTCTCAAAAGAAAAAATAAAGCACATTCACAGAGTGGTGGAACCCTCGCCACCATCCACCTCCATTCTGAGCTTGATACTCTTTCCAGTACATAAAGACTTTTCTGAAGAGATTAGTGGTGATAATAAATGTGATTTTCTGATATTCTATAATGAAACATGGTAGAAGACCTTCAAAATTCAGTGAACCAGTTTTCCAAATGCCTGATGCATAATGTTACAAAATCACATATCGGTAAAAATGTATTCAAATCTAAAATAGACTAAAGGATTTCAATGTAACAGTATAAAAGTTCATTGGTACGGTTTAAGATTCCAACCAAGATTCCAACTTGAACTCACTTTCAAGAAATGACCACCTGTCATTTGCGGTGTCATATGAAAAAAGAATGTCCACAATTATCTGAATAGGCTATAAAAATACTCTTCACTGCAACCTCAAACTTCTGGGCTCAAGGGATCCTCTTGCCTGGACCAACTAAATAACTGTAACAGTCTAGATTTTCTTCTAACACTTTAACCAAAACAACATATCAAAACAAATTGAATGCAAAAGCATATATAAAAATCTAGGCCGGGCGCGGTGGCTCAAGCCTGTAATCCTAGCTCTCTGGGAGGCCAAGGTGGGCGGATCGTTTGAGCTCCGGAGTTCGAGACCAGCCTGAGCAAGAGCGAGACCCCATCTCTACTATAAATAGAAAGAAATTAATTGGCCAACTAAAATATATATAGAAAAAAAAAAATTAGCCGGGCATGGTGGCACATGCCTGTAGTCCCAGCTACTTGGGAGGCTGAGGCAGCAGGATTGCTTGAGCCCAGGAGTTTGAGGTTGCTGTGAGCTAGGCTGACGCCACGGCACTCACTCTAGCCTGGGCAATAAAGTGAAACTCTGTCTCAAAAAAAAAAAAAAAAAAATCTAACTGTCTCCTGTTAAGCAAGACATTAATGAGATTTGAAAAAATGTAAAACAACTCTAGTCTTCCCACTAATTTATTTTTGTTTTAGAAAATAGTTATTTTTCACATAAAATATATTGCCATGTAATGAAATTATTATTCTTGTCAATAAATTAATAGATTGTTTTTAAAAATTTCTGTGTTAATTTCCTGTAATATAAATATCAGTAGATATAACTCACATAAACAAAAGTTGCCTGAGGTCCCTAACAATTTTAAAGAGTATAAAACTGTCATGAAACCAAAAATTTTTAAACTATGGGATGAATATATGAACTATTGGTTGATATTGTTATTAAATTTTTTGTGAAGCCAAGTTTATTTACAGTAAAATTTACCCTTCTGAGGTATATTCTATGAATTTTGACAAATGCATAGCCATATAACCACCACAGTCCATCACCCAAAGAGTTTCTTCATGATCATTTATAGTTAATCCCTCCCCCACCTAGTCTCTAGCACCCACTGATCTATATTCTCTTTTGATATTTTTGCCTTTCAGAGTGTCAAATAAAATGAAATCATACAGTATTTAGCTTTGCTAATTTGGCTTATTTTACTTAATGCAGTGCTTCTGATATTCATCCATGTTGCATTTATCAGTAGTTCCTTTTTATACTTCTGAGTTGTATTCTAGGTATAGATGGATGTACAACAATATATTCATTCACCAGTTGATGGACATTTCGGTTGTTTATAATTTTTGGTGATTTTGAATAGAGTTGTTTGTCTTAGTCTGTTTGAGCTGCTATAACAGAATACCACAGACTGGGTAGCTTATAAACTACAGAAACTTATTTCTCACAGCTCTAAGATCAAGGCAGATTCAGTGTCTGGTGTGAGCATATTGGTTTATACATCGTGCCTTCTATCTGTGTCCTCACATGGTAGAAGGAGTGAACAGGCTTGGACCTGTTTTATAAGAGCAATAATGAATGGGATTAGTGCTCCACCCTCAAGACCTAATTATGTCCCCAAAGACCCCCACCTGCTAATACCACCACCTTGGAGGTTAGGATTCAACATATGAATTTTGGGGGGGACACAAACATTCAGACCATAGCCCTGTCGTAAACATTTGTATACAAGTTTCTGTGCAGACACACATCTTCATTTCTCTTGGGTAAATACAAATGAGATTGCTAGGTCACATGATAAGTGTATGTTTAACTTAATGAGAAACTGCCAAACTATTTTCCACAGAGACTGAATCATTTCACATTCCCACCAGCAGTGTGTGAGAATTCTGGGTGCTCCACATCCTCTCTAGCACTTGGTATTGTTAGTTTCTTCTTGGGTGCTCCACATCCTCTCTAGCACTTGGTATTGTTAGTTTCTTCTTTTCCTCCCCCCACTTTTAATTTTAGCCACTCTAATAGGTGCTAGTGGTTGTTATTAAATTTTACAAATGTTTATCTTTGGCTTCCCCATATAAGTAGTTGACTGTCTATGGAAGGGATTACACGTCTTATTTAGCTCTCAGTTACCATTAGAACAGTGTCAATGACATAAAACTTATAGGAAATTTTATTAATCCATCAATTAAAGTTTAAGCAAAGAGATCCCCTGATCATGTGGGGAAAGTTCCTGACCATAAGGCTTGTGGCATCCACTTAAATCACTATTTAACTCTTCTTATCAATGCCTTGTAATCTTTTTATCAATGCCTTATACAAACCAAATGATCTTGCTCCTACATTTTTTAAAGATTTGGCAACAGAAGAGAAGCTCTCCTCTATATTTTAAGTCCTTGCCACCATTATGGAGATTTTAGTGTGGATAATCCACCAGACCCTGATCTTCTCTTCCCTCTGCTCCACTGCAGCCACACATTCTTATGGCCTAACTCCCAGCATTGTCATCTCTTAGAATGGTCCATATACCAATGTATTTTTTTAACCCATTTTTATATTTCAGTAGCTGAATTTTTTAAAAGCACAATTGAAAGTAAATTTACAACATGATTTTAAGTAAATTACAGAGATGTGCAAACATCACTGGAATCCAGTTTTAAAGCATTTCCATCATCCCCCAAAAAGGTCACTTGGGCCACTTGCAATCACTGCTCCTACCTCCAGCTCTGTGCACTATACACAAATTTTAAACCTAAATATTCCATTTCCTTAACTCAACCTCTACCATTCTGGATCTCTCATTTCTCCCTTTCTTCCATTAAACCTGTTGTTTAAGTTAGCAAGCTCTGATCCCTGGGTTATATTAACACTATAATCCCCCTCAATCTTATTCCTTTCCTTTTCACTTCTTTCTCCACCCAGTCATAGACTTCCTTATCCATTCTCCTGCCCTTAACACCAATACCCTTGTCCCACATGCTTCTGTTGTATCCCTCTGTCAAAACAACAATTCTGAATCTATTCAACTGTCAGAGCTTCCTGCTCCTGATTCAATATTTCAGGGAGAAAAAACACACACAACTTTGTTAAATGGTACATTAGAACTATTGCCTTTGAGAAAGCTTTCTCAACTTGATAAGGGGCATCTCTATAAAAGTGTAACAACCGTGTGTAATAGTGAAAGACTGAAAGCTTTCCTCCCAAGATCAGGTCTCAAACTCGAACACCTGAGCTCAAGCAATCCACCTGCCTTGGCCTTCCTGAGTGCTAGGATTAGATTATAGGCATGAGCCACCCCGCCCCACCAACCCCTAAGATCAGGAACAAGAAAAGAATGCCTGCTTATACCACTGTTATTCAATATTATACTAACTGTCCTAGCCAAGACAATTAGGCAAAAACAAACAAATAAACAAAAATGCTATATTGAAAAGAAACAAGTAAAACTGTCTCTCTTTGCAGAAGACAAGACCTTATACATAGAAAATACTTTTAAAAAACCATATGCACACAAAACTATTAGAGCTAAAAAGTTTCAGGGTACAAGATCAATAACAAATATCAACTGTATTTATAGACACTAGCAATGAACAATCTGAAAATAAAATTTAGAAAACAATTCCATTTACAATAACACTAAAGAGAATAAAATGCTTAGAAATAAATTTAACAAAAGAAATGCAAGACTTATACACAGAAAACTATAAAACATGGTTGAAAGAATTAAAGAAAATTTATATAAATTGCCACTACAACTTGATTTCCGCTCCTATTCTATGAAACCTGACCTCTTTCCAGCCTTTGACACCACTACCTATGCTTTCTTTTTTTCTTTTTCTTTTTCTTTTTTTGTTGAGACAGAGTCTTGTTCTGTAGCCTAGGCTACAGTGCCATGGCATCAGCCTAGCTGCTCACAGCAACCTCAAATTCCTGGGCTCACACATGCCCAGCTAATAATTGTTTCTAATTTTTTTTTTTTTTTTTTTTTTAGTAGAGACAGGGTCTCACTCTTGCTCAGGCTGGTCTAAAACTCCTGACCTCAAGGGATCCTTCCACCTCAGCTTCCCAGAGAGCTAGGATTACAGGCATGAGCCACCGCGTCCAGCCACCACTACCTATGATTTCATTTAAATAAGATACACAGGGTCTCTGTTATTTTTTATGATTACATATAAATCTACAATAATATCAAAATTAAAAATTAACTTACTTTTAAAAATAGAAAACATTGTCTTCAAACTCAGATGGACCAATTGTCCTTTGTCTATCTGGCTAATTTCAAGTATCCATTTGGCTCAAATCCTTTACTTCACCACCTTCCTATCAACGGATAACAACACTGTGACTTCCAAGTAACATTTATGGGGCATTTGTTTGACAAAGTACTTTATGTACAAATAACTTCATATGATTAATTCATTTAATTCTCATAACAGATAACTTTGAATACAACTTTTCATAGGCAGTAGCAGCATCAGACACCACTTCTCTACTCTGTCAGCATCCATTCACTCCTTTTTTTCTTCCTAATGAAAAGGTGTCCCTCACACAGGTTAAGGGCAATCCTTTTATTAAGCACTGGACCCTGCCTTCTCAGGATCCTAACTTCATCCAATATTCTCTTTCTTGTATTTTAAACCCCTCCCTGTGAATTAGCTACATCCTGTCAGAATTTAGATATTTTCTTATCTCTTCCTATCTTAAAAATAAACAAACAAATAAGTAAATAAAGTTTCCCCCAACCTTACTAAAGCATCAAATCATTCTCGCTTTCTTCGTAGCCACGTTTCTTTTTGTTGTTGTTTTGAGACAGAGGCTCACTCTGTTGCCCAGGCTGGAGTGCCCTGGTGTCAGCCTAGCTCACAGCAACCTCAAACTCCTGGGCTCAAGCAATCCTTCTGCCTCAGCCTCCAGAGTAGCTGGGACTACAGGCATGCACCACCATGCCTGGCTAATTTTTCTATATATTTTTAGTTGTTCAATTAATTTCTTTCTATTTTTAGTAGAGACAGGGTCTGGCTCTTGCTCAGGCTGGTTTAGAACTCCTGACTTTGGGCCGGGCGCGGTGGCTCAAGCCTGTAATCCTAGCTCTTTGGGAGGCCGAGGTGGGCGGATCATTTGAGCTCAGGAGTTCGAGACCAGCCTGAGCAAGAGCGAGACCCCATCTCTACTATAAACACAAAGAAATTAATTGGCCAACTAAAATATATATAGAAAAAATTAGCCGGGCATGGTGGCACATGCCTGTAGTCCCAGCTACTTGGGAGGCTGAGGCAGCAGGATTGCTTGAGCCCAGGAGTTTGAGGTTGCTGTGAGCTAGGCTGACGCCACGGCACTCACTCTAGCCTGGGCAATAAAGTGAAACTCTGTCTCAAA